>JASANF010004730.1:0-26656 GCA_030248245.1 Trissonchulus sp. WLG1_4 | reverse complement strand
TTATATATATATATATACACTGGTCTCGGTCTCGGTAGTAAAACCGGGACTTTCCATAGGGTGGTCTCGGTTATGGCAATTGACACGAAGTTTTGAAAAAGTTTGCAAGATCATTAAGATTTTTTTGGAAAATTCAAGTTTCAAAATAGACTGCGAGGCATGAAAAGGTTAACTGTCTGCTGCAGAAAGGGAATGTCAGTGCACTGGCAAATTTTAGCGAACTTCACTTTGTATTATACACCTTCTAGTTTTATCAAGCTATTCGAATCTATTGATTCGAACTAAAGTTTGAGCTAGAATTGGTCGCCTTTCAACCTTAGAACCTTTCAAGCATTTATATCAAAAGTAAAATACTGCCCATCATTTACCAGTGTTAAACCACGAACTACGGGGCTCTTGGAATTTAGGCCGGAAGGCGATGGACACGAGGGCGAAAGTGACCGTGCGCCCGAGCCCAAGTAGAACGTGCTTTAACGGCTGGCAATCGTCACAAGTCGCCTAAAACTCAGATTCCGGCCCTCTCTCAGGTTCGGGGCTCACGTATGGAATATCTCCAAAATAGCTGCAAAGCCCTACAAAACACCCAACACACAATCAAAATTGGAGACGACACAAAAACTACGAGTTAATAAAATTTATTGGAGGCCGACTAACAAAATATAACAAAACGAGGAAAACGAGTAAAAACCTAACTCATTTCAGTCCCTAAACTCAGGGGAAGATATTCCTAGTCTCAACGGCGCGCGAGGCTCTAACTACTTATCCCCGCTTCAAGTGCGTCGGCGCCACCCCCCTGTCCGCGACGTCTTCACCAGCTCACACTGACTATAAGCCAGTTACACCAAAGGACAATATATAATTTCGGCAATGCGCCGATTGGCCTAAAAATAGCTTCCCATTAAAAGTCTAAATGCAAAATATATAAAACTACTGAAATTATTACATGAAATGCTGAATTTGGGCTTGATAATGCGAATAACTTCATGTTTTAAGGGGGTAATTGCGTTTTTAGGTGTTTTTTTAAAAAGCCATAGCTCAGCGTTTAAAGATTCAAATCACAAACGGTCTTTTGCATTACGTAGAACAATATCTTTTCTAAATGTATGCCATGCCTTGAAATTTAACCTGTGATTTTCTTTCCAGTATAAGCGACTAAAGAAAGGTCCTTTACAAAATATTAAATTTTTTTACAAAAAGTTTGCGCCACAGCTCTGAATAATACGATTACCTGTTGGGGCTGAAAGTTGGTAAGGTTTTTGACATGTTTAAAATCCCCAGGCATGTCCCCCACTTTTTTAATAACTAGTCAATTTACTGAGAAAATAACTGAAAAGCAAACGCACCAAAAATTTAAGATATTTTCTTGTAATTAAAACCCTCTAAAAATGTCCACAGGTGAAATTTCAAAAAAGTGAGAGACATGCCTGGGGATTTTGACCTTTACAATACTGTCTCAAAAATTTATGCTCAGGCGTCACTTATAACTTGAGTACTGGTGGCGCAAAGTTTATATAGAAATCACAAAAACCTCGAAAACGCAACTACCACCTTAAATGCATATTTTCATATTCACATTTCTTGTGTTGAGTAACGATTTTACTACGCTGTAAGCCAAACAGCAAGCCAGAGAAACTACTGGCAGCCTTTCTAATAATTTCTGAACTCAAGGGCGCTACACAGAGCGCTGCGAAGTCATGAAAATTGCCAAATATAAAAATGAAGAAATGTCTTGGCTTAACTCCGCGATTGTGAAACGTGAATAGGAGTGAATTTTGAAGAAATATATGTCTGTACGAGTTCGAGAAAACCTGCCTAGACCAGGGGGTAACCCTGGATTCACAACACCAGATAGTCCTAACTTCGTAGTTAATTTGTAATTTTAAAAAGGCAGGCTTCTACAACTTCTGATCGTAGCAGGAGCACGGACGATTCTATGCTGGCACCGGAGTTAGGCTGCAAAAGTTCCAACCTATGTATGCAGTATACACTACAAAATGCCTGTATTAAAACGTCCAAAACGCCCTGCTAGGAATTGTGCGAAACTTTAATATCCAACAAGTACGTCTTGCGAGTAGAGAATTTTTTACAATTTGAGACTCCCTTAGTCAAGTCTTTTTTTGGTCAGAACATATTCCAAGGAATATAAAACGCGGCACATACGGAAATTTTGACGGTGTAGAAATGTGAAAACGCGAAGCTAATCGACAAAGTTTACTCTTGCTGCAGGAAGATTTATACCTATTACCTGCAAAGTTGGTTTATTGGAAAATAAACTAAAGTTTATGAATAATTCCTAATACTATATTTTAAAGCTTTATAAATCATCGTTACTATACTCATAATACCTTCTGTATCAGCAAGAGTACATAATAGGCAAGAGTATGATACTCTTCGCTATTCTAGCTAATCGACCGGAACGATGCTCCGGCCGAAATAGGCGCTTAACGCCTTTCAGGCGGGGGGGTACCACCCCCCTCAAATCAAGACAAGTCTTGATCGAGGCGTAAAATGGCTATTTCGGACGGAGCATCGTTCCGGCCGATTAGCTAGAATAGGGTAGAGTGTCATACTCTTCCCTGTTATGTACTCTTGGTATCAGAAATAATCTAACAATAACCAAACGATCATGCTTTGAAGTCGCCGATGGCTTAATTGCTTTTAATAATAATGATATCAAAACGTAATACCATGCTCATGCAACGTTACCGCTCTGCACGTACAAAATTTTGAACATTATGTGCAGCAGATGAAGCGTTGACGTGCTGCCAATACACAGGCACGCACGCACGCGCGCACACACATCAACAGACTGCGCTGCTGCAGCATGCACAGCACTGACCACACACTGTATGCAGCTGTTACAGAGAGACCTAGGAATTCTCTCTGTAACAGCTACAGACTTAATATTTAGTATACGCGGCGGCTGAGGCCGCCGCGTAAAAATTGTCAAAATAGCGGGAAAATGATCTTCTTCTCCGGTTGTCATTACTCTCGTGCATCCGGTCGTTACAATGATAAGTTTCTCGCAACCTAATGGTCCTAATCATACTTAATTACTAACTTTTCACGTTTCAAAATACTTTAAGTGTTTAAAATTGAAATTTTAAAAAAAGGTCTCCAAGGGCTTGTCTCATTCTCATAATTCTCCTTTTGGTGGTCTCGGTCTCGGTTGTAAACCCGAGACTGGCCAACCCTGGAGCCAGGTACATTATTTGCACATTAAGGTCAAAACAGGACGTTAGGGAACGTAACCAAGTGCTAAGCTGGCCAATTGAAAGCGTGTCTTACTCTTCCCATTCTATACTCTTGATATAATATACATATCCCTATGTGATTAAAACTAGACCAGGGAAGTAGGTACGGTACAGGGGTCAAAAGTATTTTGTAAGGATTTTCGCACCAATTTCAGTATTTATGCCATGCCGTTCGATAAAGGTGTGGCCCAATAGTAACGCCCCCAACAGTAGAGGACTCAGTACAATATATTAGTCGTACGTTTTTGGCTTTTGCATAGATTATAGGTGCCTCCCTGAACTAAACTACATTAAACATTAAAGATTATGAAATACTTGACTACACGATTGGAAAGCTAACTAAAAGTGTTAAACTAGGAGCAGTTAATTAATTAAAAGGTAAGAATTAATTCATTAATAGATAGTATTAATATAGTTAAGATTACCTAATTAATTTAGTAATCAACTACAGTAAGCTAATAAATGCGAGTAAATTGTTGCTTAAACTGGTTAATCTCTGTACACTTACGGATATTAAGGTTTTGTATGTTTAACACATACCCACTTGATCTCCACGATCATCTAGATTAGCTTAATCTAATTTATGAAAACAGATTAAGATTAAATTGATTAGCTTAATATTTAATCGTTAATCGGTTTTCATAAAATAATTACAGATTAAGATCAACGCCTAATCCTTAATCTAATTTGTGAAAACAACACCCGATTAGATTAAGCCTCAGCCAGCACCTATGTTAATACGTTACTATTAACTTGAATTTATGAAAACGATTCAGATTAAGGCCTTAATCGAGATAATCGAAAAAACAATTTGTGAAAACGACGCTGATTAAGATTAGCGTTAAGCGCGCTAATATTTTTAATACGTTAATCCTTAATCGGCATTCATAAATTCTTAATCGAGTTGATCTGATCTCGTTAATATATTTTATGAAAAGGCCCTAAGTAAAAGGCAAATAGGCGGTAGCAGCAAAAATTTGAAAAAACTATTCAACATTTGATTGGTGCATGATTTAGGCTGTCTTAAAAATAATCTAAAAGGTTGTATCTAAATCTGTTAGAAAAGGGCCAAATATCCACTATTTTGCTGGTTTTGTGTGGCTCTAAAATGCCGAAAATTTCGCAATATCTTTAATTTGAACAAACTAGCCCAAAGTGTACAATAGCTGTTTTGAGGCTGTATTCATCAATTGCTGCTTGCTTGTGGGTTAGTCATGACCGTAAAATTTTAATATCCATGCATGTTATGACATGGCAAAAAGTTTGCGTTGCTTATTGGTGCCTTCGTTACCAAAAATTGCAAAGCTTTGTCTCAAAGAACCAAGTACATAATGTATGTAGGCTGAGGAGGATAAAGCTGGGTTTTCTTCAGAAAGTCAAGACTGTTTTGAGGTGTGTTAGGCTATTTTTATTGAACTAAAGTTGTTTGGTTAAGCCTGCGATACCCTTGATATTTCTGCATGTTTGAGAGTGTAAAAATATTGATACATTTAAGCCAACAGAATAAAGAAACCCTCGGAAAATGAGCCCTGAGAAACTTGGGGCTGTGGCAAAATCTTTAGTTGGTTAACACCGGCACGGGAACCGCGGACGTAAGGCCCAACGCTTTTATCCTTATATTTTTTTAAAATAAAAAAATATTTTCGCAACATAATATATTACTTAATGTTTTTCTCAAAGGCAAAAAACTATATTTTCGAAACAACTAACGATTTATAATCATTTGGATTGTGAACAAACGCATAAAATTACCAACACTGTACCAGTAATACCAAAAAAAATTTTCCTGGTGTTAAAAATAAATAGGTACGTAGCGACAGGTCTAACTTCCTTCGAAGCAATTTCTTCCAAGTTAATATTTAAACTCTGCCGAATACGATTTGCACTAAAAGTTACTGCTACTAGTGCCATGGTGGTCATGGCCATGGATAAGACCTCCATAAATTTTGCATAAAATTGCTTGTTTATCTCTAGTAATAGATTTTATGCAGTATCATATCCGTATTTGGAATGTAATTTGTTTCTTTTTGCATAAATTGAGGAAACATTGCTCAACCTTGCGATCAGAGAAATTTTTAGATTTTATGTTACCGAAAAGACGTTTAGTTTTTCCAGTGAAGTCGGATATGTTAGTGCACAGTCTGCTATATCTTATCAATTTATTTTCTACTGTATTAAAAGTGCAGCAAGTAGCTATATTACCGAATAACTTTGATGGTGATATGACGTTGAACTTGAAATTTTCACGTTTATCAAAAATTTTAGTATGTAGTAAACTGTTTGCTGTGTATTTTTACGGATATATCGAGCACATCCGCATTATCATTTTTGTTATTAACTTTGTTAAGTGTCAAACAGTTCGGATATATATTATTACTAAGATTTTCAAATTCGTCATTGTCATTGATAGCTTCTATGTCGTCGATATATCGGAACATATTTTGCCAGAATGTACTTAAGGTTTTTGTCAATGTTTGTCATTTGGCGTTTAACATATTTATATTCATAGTTGAAAAAGCATAGGTTAGCTAGAAATGGACCAACATTGATGCCTATTGGTATTCTAATAATTTGTCTACAAGTAACCTTGCCGCAGATAAAAATAACTATTATTAATGACGAATTGTACAAATTTTAGAATTGACTGTTGGTCTGCGGCGATGCCTTTGGTAGTATTGGAGAACCAATTGGCAGATTTTTCATGGATTGCAATCTTAGTGTTTTATTGAAGGTGATGTCTAAAACTGTAATTTGATATCAAAGTAGTATTTAAATATTTAACAGCTGTTCATTATCTGAAGGCGTTAGTTTCCGATAATTAGCAAATTGGTTGTAACTTCCTTTTTCATTCACACTAGCTTAATTACGGCCCAGATATCATAGTCGTATATCCAGGCTTACTATGTACCAACACGTGAAACAATTGAGTTAGCTAGCCAGTTTTTGCTTATTTAACAACTTGCAGGCGCGCGCAAAAGTTTTGAAAGTCTTGAAAAGTTACTCTAGCAAAAACAATATGCCAAAATAGATGGTTAGTTTTGCAGGAAAAAATCAGTGTTGAAAATTTGCCTTAAAACGACAACTGATAAATTGTTGAAGCACCATAAGTTGTTAAATTGGAAAACTTTTTTATGCCGGACTTTTTTCTGAGTTAAACACAGGAACAAGTGCTTTGGCACTGGAAAATTCAAGTTTGCACCATTTTCAGCTAAGAGTTGAAGTTAAAGTTAGTCTATTTGCAAAATTGCGATCTTACACAAAACAGTGCAGCTTGTTGAAAAAGTTATGGTTTGGTCCGAACTTAACTAGTTTTTTTACAAGCTGGGTATTTAGAAAAAGTTCGTACCCTACGTTAGTTTGTCTTGCCAAGCGGAAAACTTTTAACAGGTGGTCGCAGCTTGCTAACAAAATTACCAAACTTGGCAAATTTACCTAATCCTAACTTTTTCATTAGTTATTTCAAACTCACAGAAAGTACATATATACATTTTTCATTTATATTAATGCAGGTATATACTTTGTTGCATACTTGCTGCTTAGGGTCTCATTATTGAGTGAATTCAGCGCATTAGTTTTACTTTTTGGTTATTAAGACAATATGAAACTGATTCTCACAATTTGAGGTTTTCACGCTGAAATGTAACGTTGCGATTTTCTAAAAGTCTGAAAAGACAGAGTTTATTTAATAATGTTACACTAACGTAGTGTAGAACTTGGAGGGAACTCAAACATATCTGAACCTAGGATCCACTTTTGAATAAAATCTTTGCAAATAAAGTGTTGAGAAAATAAAATCTTAAGAAAATAAAATCTTAAGAAATGTTTTATACGTTCAAACTTAACTAAACTCTGGCCAGAAATTGCCAAACCTTGAGACAAAAACTGGTGGCATGATTTTCGTGACTGCTCATTTGCACTCTTGCTCTTGATTCTTGTAATTCGTAATTAAATTGCGTGTTTCTTTGTCCTGTTGGGCCACAGCCCAACATGTCTTTATTTTTGATTCTAGTATCTTAACACAGTTCTAGCGTTAAAGTGTTAATGTGCGGAGTGTGTTTTACACGTGTTATACAGTAGAATTGCATATGTCACAGCTGAAACGCCTTGTAAATTGTATATTCACTGAAAAGGCCTACTCACTGACTTGCTGTCGTAGATTCGAAAATGCAAAAGTCAGAAAACAAATAAACCACCACGAATCGAACCTCCGGGGTCATGGTTGCGAATCTGCCATACTAACCAGTAACCACTCGACTCAGATCATTGTATGGGACAGTATCATTGTATTAGTACAGTAAACTATAGTACAGAATACAGAGCCAGATTTAGTTTCAGTAACTAATGAAACTTGACTTTGTTACTACCTGAAAATTACCGAAGCTTTTGGCTGACGTTTTGTATTATCTGGCCAACAGGTTTACGATGTCATCTGCCAATGAAATTTAAAAGGTAATATTTGATGCTTATTACTTATTGAATTCTTTTGCCGAAAACTTAGCTAGTTGTCTTGAGGTTCAGCATTTTTATTTCACACCTAAGTTTTTAAGCAAAACTAACTTTGGCTAAATCATCCTGTAATGTTTTCTCCTTATTATAATTAAATTTATGTTTGCCGAAACCTTATACACGAATCAATGAAACCTTATGACATAATGTTTTGTCTAAGGAACTTTAAATAGAAGAACTCTCTCCGTAAATACAAGTATACTAAAGTTTCGTTCAAAATAAGTGTTTTACAAAACACAAACTTGACTTGAATTGAACTTGTCTCAGGAAATCAATTTCTATTGTTGAAGTGTTTTTCATTTTGTTTTATGAAAACTTTGTGGTGTTTTTTGGCATTTAAAAGCCATGCACAAATGATAGTAGATAAGCTATAGTCTTTATACGATTGACATTTTTTTGGATTTTTTTGTTTTTTCATAAACTTTGCAACAATAAGGTCATTTGCTCAAGTCTAAGCACGCAATTGGTGGAATTCTTAAACAGAGTGATTGAGCCTTATGTACCATATAGCTATTAAATGATGAATACTTGTCAGGCCCTGTTATAAATTATGTAATAGGATTGGTATTTTTTCAGTTCGGCTGTAGATGTCAAACATATTGAACTTACGATTTCGTAATATCTCATTGTAGAAATTATTATTTACCATTATTTCTAAATTTCGCTTCTGTTTACGTTTAATTTTTATTAATTGTACTTAACAATTACTTAATCTTAATAATTAATAATTAAAAACTATAAATTATGGCGGAATGGTGGCGAAAATTAAGTTGGCGACGAAAAATACGCAAAAACAGCCAATCACGGCCGTCGATGGAGGAATGTCTCAGAGAAGACGTCCACGTAAGCGAGGAGATTAATTGGATTAAATTTGCAGGATTAAACAGAGTATAATAAATTCAATTAGTTATGTCGACAATTTTGAAGTTTTACTATTAGTTTCTATGTGACCTGAAGGTCTGTTTTGGGAAATTGATAATAGTTTTTATATAATGACTGCTGTGATAAGATGATTATAGATTGATTATAGATTGGATAGGATTATAGATTGATTATAGATTGGATAGGATTATAGATTGATTATAGATTGGATAGGATTCCAATACCATTGAATAGTGATAATGAAGATAAACATTCTTACAGAGGCTTCATTCATAACAAAATAAAGAGAAAAAAGTCATTTTGGGTATCACACGAAATTGATATAGATTTAAGGTAACACTCTCTACTATTATCAGCTTTTAGTGCAGCAGTTTTTTAGTGCAGCTTAGTACCAAAAATTGTGCTTGTCCTTGTCTATGAGTCCTCATTGTAAATGAGAATAAGGGCCCATGAGACTTGGGGGGCTGTGGTGTAGTGATTAGCAGTATTGTCGCTGACGCGAGCAGCCCAGGTTCGATTCCCGCCGCCTCCATTTTCGTTTTTCTTTCGAAATTGAGGCATCCTGTTTCCTTCAACACTATGAAAACCTTGTTCAAATGTATGTTTTAGGTTTTCCCCTACAGTCATGATCCCACAATCGCATGGGAACTGTTGAAAGCCAGGTATCCCACCAAAAACTGCAAGCCCCTGAAATTGGACACTCCCATATTTCCGGACCGAGTTCGATTCGTGTGTATTTCCGATACGCACGCATTGCATGACAAGATTGAATTTGAAATCCCAGATGGAGACGTTTTGATCGTTGCCGGTGATTTCACCACTTGCGGACATCCGGCCGAAATAGAAGATTTCAACAACTTCTTAGGTTAAAACCTTTCTGAAAAGTTTTCTCTTAAGTTTATTTTCTAAATTTAAACTTGTAGTATGTGAAATACTTTCAAAGGATGCAATATTAACTCAAGGGGTATTGGATAGGCATGGGCACGTTTACAAAAATCTGTAAACGTTTAAACGCTCGCGTTTACAGATGAGAAAACGCGTTTAAACGTTCAAACGCGTTTTCCGGTTGTAAACGTTTTTTGACCGTTTAAACGTTTAAAGGTAAACGTGTTTAAACGGTTAAACGTTTAATCTCTTAACCGCGTTTTAACGTTTAAACGGTTAAACGGTTAAACAAGTGAGCGTTTAAACGCGTTTAAACGTTTAAACGGTTAAAAAGTGAGCATTTAAACGCGTTTAAACGTTTAAACGATTATACATGTAAGCGTTTAAACGTTTAAACGTTTAAATGCGTTTAAACGCTTAGACGTACTAAACGGTAAACCGAAAACCGCGTTTTTTGAACCCGTAAACGTTTAAGCGGTTCCAAACCGTTTATACGTCTAAACGCGATTAAACGGTTCAAACCGTTTAATCGTGCCCATGCCTAGTATTGGAGCCACTAATCTCTGGGCCCGCATTCTCAAAATTACCTGCAGGTAAAGTTAAGCTAATGTTAATTCTGTAGATAAGGCTTAAATGTTATAACTGGAAACAAGGTTAACGTCGACGGTTGAGGCTAAAGAATTACAGAATATAATAAATTGAGCTGCGAAACAAGATTAAGAACTTTTCGGACCCGAATCTAAACGGCAACCTTAGCTACCACATTGCCTTTAGTCATTGGCTGAGAAAACGAGTTTGCCTTAACTTTATAGTGGGTACAGTAGCCTGTGTAACTTTACTTGCAGTTAAGGTGGTAGTTACGTTTTCGACAGTTTTTATAACGTGCTATAACTTTTGATTGACTCAACGAACTTAATAGCTGTCTTTTTCACGTTAAAGTACTTGACTGAAACTACACTTATGCACATTATCTAGCTTAAATCTGTAACAAGCTATAGTCTACAGACACTGATAAAGTAGTCAAATTTCGTGAATTTTTGCATTTTTCATGTTTTGTTTGTAAAATTGACAGTGTAATTCCAAATAATTTCATTCTTTACACCAACATAGTCAATAACAGGGTGAATTTCAATGCTAAGTTTGGTGCATTTATATGATGTCGAAATGAAGTTACGGACCTTCAATTTAGAATTTTTTCAAAATTTGAAAAATATACAAATTTTTTAATCTAATTTTTTCACGAAATGGGCTAAATTAATACAAATAAAAAAATAGACACATCAGAAATTGTCTAGAAAACATGTAAAATAACGCATGAAAAGATTGCAACATTGAGACTTGAGATTTAGTCCACGGAAGCACATTATTACAGATTTCTGTGAATGAAGTTAATGTAACGCAAAATTTAAGCAGACAAAATTTTTGAATTTTTAATAAAAAGTAGACACATATGTGTGCCAATTTATCCCAAATATTGAACAAATTCCTTCTAGTAGTTGTCAAGTTTTGCGGACTTTTGTGTAATGCACTTTAGTTCAAAAACAAATGTTACATAAATGTGACGTAATCTCAAAAAGTGAAAAGCGGAAGGATAAGTTTTGGCATCTAAATTGGTTTTTGACATTTTAAACGTTTTAAACGGCCTTTTTGACTAGCTACTACTTTGGCTTAGCTAAACATAAAATTTACGAAAAATTGTCATAACTGGCTGAAAAATATTTTCTGTGAAAATTAAAAATGATTGTTTCAAGCTATTTTAGCAAGCATTTATCTCATAATAATTTATAGTTTCCTAAATTAGTTATATGCGTACTATAATTTATTGATTGAAAATTAATAGTAAGTTGTCAAATGTTACTCATGCAAAACTGTCGAAAACGTTACTACCACCTTAAATCTGAGAATACGGCCCTGAATTTGCAGATTACCGATCAAACCGCATAGCTTGCGTTGCACGGTATCGTGATGGCTGTTTATGTGCACAGTGTAGGTTAATCTTACCAAAAATGTTGAATACGAGAGAATTTACATTGTGGTGTAATTTTAGCAACTGCTTATTGTACTCTTAAGCCCGGTTCATACTTGTCCTTAAGAACACAGGGAGAGGGACAAGGACAATTTTTGTTCAGCTATTGTGCATCTTTGGCCAAATCGTTGCGTCTAACTTTTTGCATACGAGTTTTACTTGACCTGAACTTCTTTCGTTCAAAAAAGTGGCTCATTTGGCCATGTAGTTTTCTTGAAACTGCTTAAGGACAAAATGATAGGGACAATGATAAGGACGAGTATGAACCGGGCTTTAATGGCTGAAATTTATTGTTTACGCAATGAAAGCACATATTTTTTTAATTCAGGTGAACTGCCGCATCGATATAAAATCGTCATTTGTGGCAATCACGAGCTCACTTTCGACACTAATCTCAGAAAAACTGGATTTATGGGTTAGCTGCGCAATATTTATGCCATTTAGACTATAATGGATATTGAAGACCAATTTAGACTTCTAAATTATTATTACGTACATTTGATGGGGCTAAAAATAATGTACAGAAAACTTCTATTCAAGAGTAACAGAAATGTTAAATTCGCATATATACTTAACGAATCTCATTTACATATTTAAAATCAATAATTTATGTAACCTCTAAATCTATAATGTGCAACATATCATTTATCCATAATAAAATTTTTTTTCAAATTTTATTTCAGGTTTTGAAGGTATTTTCAAAAACTTCGACAGTCACGGCACACATTTTCGACAGGGCATCGCCAGAGCTTTAGAAGAGGCTGAAATTGACGACGTTCGAAGTCTGCTGACCAACTGCATCTACCTGGAAGACTCAGGCACCGAAATCCATGGACTGAAAATATGGGGCAGTCCTTGGTGGGTTTTTGGTGGGGCAGTGGAAAAAGTTGGGGATTTCCGTGAAAGTACATATTTCAGATGTAGATTGAAAAATATTTAAACGTACAACAAGGCTCAAAATTAACATCATATAACTCCGGAGTCATCGTCACTGACTTCATATTGCAGTTACTGACTGCAGTCAATCTATTAACATCACAGGCCCAATTTACTTCGACAGTTTTGAGATTCATTAACTGACTCCTTAGTCAGACTCAGTGACTTGGAATCAGCATCACATAATAGTCATCGCTACTTTTGAATTGGTTTAGAAGTTTGCTTGTGGTAAGTTTCAAATTAAAATAAAATCGCGCTTCTATTAATATTAATACTTATATTAAAAAATTTTGGGGTCTCCTACAAATATTAATATTTATGTTAAAAATTTTTGGGGTTTCTTACAAATATTAATATTCAAAAGTCCAGAGCACTATTAAAATAACGGTAGTGGCCACTTTGTTTTGCACAGAACTGTGTTTCAGGCAACCAGCGTTTGACAATTGGGCTTTCAACATTCCTCGCGGCTATGGCTGTTTGGGCAAATGGAAACTCATCCCGCCGCTTGTAGACGTACTGATCACGCACACGCCGCCCATTGGTCAGCAAAATAACTTTACTTTTTTACAGAACTTCGATTTTTGTATATTGTAGACAAATTAATATATGTAATATAAAGTCAAAAAGGTTTGAACATAACTTAGATTTTTGTATATTGTAGACAAATTCATATATGCAACATACGTTCAAAAAGATTTGAAAAGGAGTAATTTTAGGCATAGTATATAACTACACATAATAGTACTACCTATGTACATTAAACCACACATGCCTAAAATGAATGTTTGTTAAAGCCCTGATAGTTTTAGAAATTGAGAGAATGAAAATCGTGGAGGTCACCCCCTCTTGTTGTGCTGCCTAGCGCTTTTTTGATTGTTCTACTTCTTGGTTTTTCTTCCTTTTTTTGATTTTTTTGCGGGGGGGTTTTGTCGAAGCAAGGGGGGGGGGGGGGGGGTGGGGGGGTGTGGGTGTTGTTTGTAGAGAGTGGGCGCGGCCGATTTACGTATTTTGTTGTCTTATCATGGTGTAAGGTTTTGAGTTCTGTTATTTTTTTTTTTTTTATAAATGCATTTTACTATGAGGAGACGTGTGTGTAGAGTGGGGAGGTGGGCTGGTGTATGGCGGAAAAATGGTCCATATTGGTTTGTCTAGTAGCCGGGGAAGGTTTTGCAGCCGATTGGGGAAATTCAGCTTGCTTATTGAAGCGGACAAGAGTTGCGTCAGAATAGCAGTCGCCCTGCGACACGTTAGTGCTTTCTGCACCCTATTCGCGCGAATAATTAGGAAAAACATTTTCGACACCTACTAGCACTAGGACCTAAGTCAGGGGTATACTCTACAGATATATACACTATACAGGTACCTATTTCATTTAAATTTCTCCATGTGCAATCTATTTTTGTTTTGTATATAGACATCTTTCCTAAAAATTACAAGTGGGGGTGGGGTATTTCTCCTTTTTTTTTTTTTTTTTTTTTTAGACATTAACGACTAATATTCAATACGAATCATAAAATGTTACAATACATACAACCGTATAACTCTAGTTAATACAAATAACTGTAGAATTTATATAAGCTTAAAACTACATTTACATTACGTAACAATAAAAATGAATGGCGATCGATTGATTAATATATTATGGATGAACAATTATTTCTTCTGGACATATATAGCTTGCCTAGAAAATAACATCAAGAACCAATGAAATACATGGCACGTTTCCGGCAACAGGCAGCTGATGATAATGGCTGATTAATTCGCGCGAATAGGGTGCAGAAAGCACTAACGTGTCGCAGGGCGACTGCTATTCTGACGCAACTCTTGTCCGCTTCATTTAGCAAGCTGAATTTCCCTATTCGGCTGCAAAACTTGTCCCGGTTATTTGACAAGCTTATTAGCATTTTTCCGCTGTAGATCAGCCAACTTTCCTATTCTACCCACACGACTGCCCTTGGTGAAAGGGCATTTTTATAATAATCCTATTTCTTTTTCCGCTGCAGCAATTTGACTTGACGACAGGAAAGCTGACACTTGGATTGTATATTGTATGATTACATTCTGAAAAGTGATAGTCGCGCATGCGTATGCTGCACTACCTACTTATTTCTACAAAGCCACTAACAGTAGGTACACAATTGGCCTGTTCGTATTTGTCATTATTTTGGGTTAATAATTAATATATACATTAATTTTGGTCAAACTGACGTTATATTCGTGTTCGGCAACTCAAATTAACCCTTTTCACGGTTTTTCAAAAAAATTTAAAATATTCAAAAATTTGGTCAAATTGACCATTCTGGCACTTTGCCAGGGCTACGAAAGTGGACCAGTGCACACCACGCGTACCAAACAATATCAACTGACACACCCGCGACTATGTATTAAGATGCACCAGAAATACAGAACGAGAGGTTATCCATAAACTCGTTATACATTGAGAAAATCATGAAATAACATCATTTCAACGGTACACAGGGGGTGCACCAGTTCTGGCTACTACGTAAACCTGACAATAAATCCAATACCACGCTGTAAGGCACAATGTATGGGTTTATATTCGAATACAAGACGACAGGCCTCCATCTAACACCGTTTTGGCTACACTGCCTACATATTTATATACTGTCTAGTACACACAACCGTTGTTGACCACTGAGCACTATTTTGCATGAAAACAATAGTTTTTCGTCAAAATAACGTTATATTCCCGTTCAGCACCTCAAATTAACCTTTTGCACAGTTTTTCAACAAAAATGACAAAATTCAAAAATTTGGTCAAATTGACCATTTTGGCACTTTGCCAGGGTTGCCAAATTGGAACAGCGCAAATGACGCGGACCAAACAATATCCACGGACACCCCTGCGCCTGTATATTAAGATGCAATAGAAATACAGATCGAGCGGTTATCCATAAAAGCGTTATACATTGACAAAGTCATGAAAAACCATGTTTCCAAGGGTGTCAGAGGGGGGTGCACCAGTTCTGGCTACTAGGTAAATCTGAGAGCAAAACTAATATCACACTGAAATGCACAGTATATGGGTTTATATTCGCATACAAAACGACAGGCCTCCATCTATAACGGTTTTGGCTGTACTGCCCATGGGTAGCCTAACCCCCTAATACACGTAAAATACCTTCCGGACCCCCTCCCTAGGCCTACAGTGACACGATCGACTCCAAAAGGGGAGACGCACTACAACCCTACTACACTACCATGCATACAAGAGATCAGACTTGGGCTGTTTGCATGACTTCTCAAAAGCTGGCGCCATTGAATTTTTGACTTTGCCATTTTTCGAGGCCCAAAAAAGGGCTTTTCCCCCTCCCAGCAGAGCCAAAACGGCAAAAGCTCAGAATAAAATCCTTATGATGACACTATTGCCGACCAAAACAAATGTAAAAAACATAAAAAAGTGCCTCGCCAATAAGGATTTCTTGAGTTATGGCGCCGGGAAAAAAAAAAAAGACGGAAAAATCCGAGTTTGCGGGAGGCGATTTTTCATATCTCGGGTAATACCCAACCGATTTGCCTGAAATTTGGCCAGCATGTACCCCTCCCCCAGGCACGTGCACACACCAAATTAAAACCAGTTTGCTTGCATAAATTTTTAGTTATTAAAAAAAATAATTTTGAAATTCTGCAATGTGGAGTGTCGTTCCTATTCTAGGGTTAGGCGCTATCGCGCCTACCCTGATTTTTTTTTTAAATTTTTAATTTTTTTTTAAAAAGTTTTTTTGGTTTTTTGAGTGATTTTTACTTACATCCGTGTGTCTCTTTGTGGGTGGGTGGGTTGAGGCGGCGCGCCCCCCCGCCCCCCTCCTCTGCTGCTATTTTTTTTTTTTGTTTTTTTTTCGTGTGAGCGGGGGTAAAGAAAAGAAACGAAAAATTAAAAAATTATTTATATCTTTCTTTTTCTTGATATAATAAGGAAAGTAATATTATTATTTATTGTGTTTTTTGTATTGTGGTTTTTGTTTTTCTCCTCTACTATATAATATTATATATTATTTAATATTTTATATTTTATATATTAGGTCTTTCTCCTCCTTTAGTCACTAATTAACTTTATTTGGGAGGGGGGTGTTGAAAAAAATGCAAAATCAATACGTTAAAAAAATTTTAAAGTCAAAGTTAAAGAATGCCCAAGTGTGTTATGTACCTCCTGTTTCAGGCTACGGGTGCACTACGGATGGTTTCACAACCTATATTAATTGCAGCACGTGCGATGATTTTATGATGCCGCAAAACCCTCCTATAATATTTGACCTCCCGTTGCCCGCGGGTAGATCGAAATAATCGATAATTGACCAAAATATTTTTCCCTATCGATTCCTGAAATCGAGTAAACTAAATTATCGTAGAAAAAGCTGCTATTTTTTGTCGAATCACTGAAATTCCTCATATTACGTAACCAATAATGTTTACTTGTCTCACCATTGAAAGCTACATCATAATGAATTAATTTCGTTCATGCTGTTTTATGAACGCATTATGGTATAGATTTGAGCGCTGGATCGATCATTAATCAAATCGCCTGAATCTTGTGACCGATTGAACGCGTTATGTAGTTTCAAACTTATTTGGTTTTTAACACAGCATTAGTTTCACAGAACGTCATCAATTGGCCCTTCACTCAGTAGACGTAAATGACTGATTAATTTAACGACTACAGTATGACCAAAAAACCTAGAGACAATACCATGATTATTAACCATCAACTACCGTATTACCTCGAATACAGCCCTAGGGATTTTATTGTTTCTTGTACTAGCGTCTTATTCATGGAGCTTTATTTAAGGCTAGGGCTTTATTCAAGGCTAGAGTTTTATTCGAGGTAGTACGGTAAATTGCTTTTCAAGCAGATTTAACGCTTAAAAAGCTTTTAAAGCTTAAATAACTGATTTAAATCTTGAGCAGTCCGTAATACGGACTGCTCAAGATTTACTAATCAGTTATTTTCGCAATGACATTACATTGTCGGTGTTCAGCTATTTTTTCTTGGACCTTAGGTCAATTCTGTATTGTGTTCTAACCAAATAAGTTTTTATCTAACTTGCCGTATCCAGCTAAGACAAGAAGTTACCTATGTCTGTATTTGTTTTGTTACGATTACACTTTCTCGCCCACAGCACTTCTTTTTTATATTTTTGTTATATATCTCTTTTGTAATGTAATTTTTGTAGTACAAAAATACGTGTTAAAGTTAGATTGAAGTTCCTTCAATCAGTGATGCCAACTGACTGCAGAGTCATATTGTAAGGCTTTGGAAAATATTTGACTTATATTACACATGCAGTTTTATGTAATGTATAGTTC
This sequence comes from Trissonchulus sp. WLG1_4, assembly GCA_030248245.1. Taxonomy (NCBI): domain Eukaryota; kingdom Metazoa; phylum Nematoda; class Enoplea; order Enoplida; family Ironidae; genus Trissonchulus; species Trissonchulus sp. WLG1_4. The sequence continues at coordinate 8,842 of JASANF010004730.1, read as the reverse complement.
AAGAACACAATAGTGAACTTTAGAATGACATTATACTAAAATTCTACAATACTATTTTTATGAAGAAAAGTTGGCCCAAGTCCTATATCCGGCACTTTGCTAAATATGATAATGGTTCTGCGTGAATACCACTGATATGGTATTATGGCCCTGCGGGAATGAAGCAGTTCTCGAAGCATGTTCAATCCCGCAGGGCCTTTATACCATAGCCGGCACTGTTCGGGAATGATAGTATTGCATTTTTAGAAAAGTGCTGTAAAGTGCCGGATATAGAACTTGGGCCAAAAAGTTATTTGTTATGACTAATAGTGCCTCGGATTACAGTTAAGTTACCCAAACATGGTAGTTAGCCTTGAGCTTAACCAAAAAACCGTACCCAGTGAGCATGTGTTGGTGTTAATTATAATGAAGACTTGTTACGTTAAGTTGGTTTCAAAAATTGATGACTTCCTAAGACTGCGAAAACACCACTTTTTATGTGTAATTGTTAAACCACGAACTACGGGGCTCTTGGAATTTAGGGATGAAGGCGATGGACACGAGGGCGAAAGTGACCGTGCGCCCGAGCCCACGTAGAACGTGCTTTAACGGCTGGCAACCGTCACAAGTCGCCTAAAACTCAGATTCCGGCCCTCTCTCAGGTCCGGGGCTCACGCGTGGAATCACCAAAATAGCTGCAAAGCCCTACAAAACACCCAACACGCAATCAAAATTGGAGACGACACAAAAACTTCCAAATTAAAAATATTTATTGGAGGCCAAATAACAAATAACAAAAATGGAGGAAAACGAGTAAAAACCTAACTCAAGTTCATTCCCTACGCTCAGGGGAAGCTATTCCTAAACGCTATCGGCGCGTGAAGCCCTAAATACTTAACCCCGTTTCACGCTTCAGCGCCACCCCCCTGTTCGCAACGTCTTCACCAGCTCACACTGACTATAAGCCAGTCACACAATAGGACATTATATAATTTTGGCAATGCGCCGATTGGCCTAGAAATAGCTTCCCATTAAAAACCCGAATGAAAAATGTATAAAACTATTTAAATTGTTAAAGAACTTTTCTGAATTTGGGCGCTAGAATGTGAATTACTTCATGTTTTAAATGCATATATTCATATTCACATTTCTTGTGCTGAGTCACGATTTTACTACGCTGTAAGCCAAACAGCAAGCCAGAGAAACTACTGGCAGCCTTTCTAGTAATTTCTGAACTCAAGGGCGCTGCACAGAGCGCTGCGAAGTCATGAAAACTGCCAAATATAAAAATGAAGAAACGTGTGTCTTGGCTTAACTCCGCGATTGTGAAACGTGAATAGGGGTGAATTTTGGAGATGTATATGTCTGTATGAGTGCGAGAAGACCTGCCTCGACCAGGGGGTGCCCCCCGATTTATAACAGGTGCCCCCCTGCGCGGGCACGACGCCTCGGCGTGTCTAGCGCATGTCAACGGGTACCTCCTGGTTGAGGCACGTTTTCTCGCGCTCCCTATGCCCAAATTCAACTACCAAAGAATTTTTAAACCCGCAATTTATGCATACAGTTTATAAATATAAGTTCAACAAACTTTCCTGAAAATACACAAATGCAATTAGTTATACAAACAAACAAACAAGATGGCAAACGCCAATAACCCATTAAAGCTCTCAAATTTCAAACTCAAAATTTCGCGGTTCTACTGAGTTAAAACGAACGAAAATCGTAACCAAAATCTCCCCTTTCAGTACGAAAACACGTTCCCAAATTTAAACTAGTCCTGCCCCCCTCCTGGAGGTCCCACTAGATTGAACTCCGGATCGAAACGGAGCAATCGAATCTAATTTCAGCTACCTTGACCGGTTCACGAGGAACTGCTCGTGCAGTTAACCCGTTTCCTACCTACTCACACTACCTACGCATACTCTACCTAAGGAATACAGTACGTACCTAGCTAAATTTCAGACTCACTCACTCTCTACACTCACTCTAATGTTAGTAGACTATTGGGGCGTCCCCCTCTCACTCACTGCCGGCTCTAACTCTCACTTAGCCGCTCAAACTTTCACGGAACTAAACCTTCTAGTGGCGAGCTCGCGCCTGCTTTATATGACGTACGCCTCGTGCATGGCACGCAAACAGACGCGATTTTCAGGGTGCTGCAGTCACCCGTCGCATACGCCACTCACCTAATGCAGCTAACACTCTAGAACCGTCTCCACAAAATTTGCCACCGGTGGTCTTATACTCGTTACTTAAAACTTGTGGTCTTTGTGCCACACTCGAAATTTCCATCACCAAATCTTGGTTTCGACTCCTTTTACTTCGGCTATCGGATTTCGTTATGTTAGTCTTCTAGCACTTACTCTCAATCACTCTACAAACGTGTTAACTACACTAACCTACCTACAAATTTCTTGCTGCGACCTAGCAACGCAAATACCGGACAAGGCATGCACAAACAGATATCCTAATTCTACCAGTGTCCATTTTATCGGGCATCAGGGCCTGGCGTGGGGCATTGGCCGCGATACACGGCTCGGCTAGTTGGCTGCGGCTGCTGGCAGAATGGCTGCGGCTGCTGGCTGGATGGCTGGATGGCTAACGAATGGCTGCTCGGCTGGCTGGCTGGCTGGCTGCTCGGCTGATTGTCGGTGGGGACGGAGCGTAACACAGTTCATCGGGGGTCGAGCACGGCAACGTTCGTCGGGGGGGTCGGGCACGCAAACCGACGTCGCAAAGTTCATCAAGGTGGGGCTACCTCCGCCGTAAATCCGTAACATGGCACAAATACGCGCCCCCTCCCATCTGGGCACTACCAGGACCCCGGGCCCCCTCTATTTGGACCTCAGTGGACCCCCTGGGGTCAAAAACAGAATAACCTGTCCTGTCACGGTCGCCACTTGTTAAACCACGAACTACGGGGATCTTGGAATTTAGGGATGAAGGCGATGGACACGAGGGCGAAAGTGACCGTGCGCCCGAGCCCACGTAGAACGTGCTTTAACGGCTGGCAACCGTCACAAGTCGCCTAAAACTCAGATTCCGGCCCTCTCTCAGGTCCGGGGCTCACGCGTGGAATCACCAAAATAGCTGCAAAGCCCTACAAAACACCCAACACGCAATCAAAATTGGAGACGACACAAAAACTTCCAAATTAAAAATATTTATTGGAGGCCGAATAACAAATAACAAAAATGGAGGAAAACGAGTAAAAACCTAACTCAAGTTCATTCCCTACGCTCAGGGGAAGCTATTCCTAAACGCTATCGGCGCGTGAAGCCCTAAATACTTAACCCCGTTTCACGCTTCAGCGCCACCCCCCTGTTCGCAACGTCTTCACCAGCTCACACTGACTATAAGCCAGTCACACAATATTCGAAAAAAGTTTTTCATTTCGAAATAGTCTGCAGCAAAAATTTTAATGCGGGTATGGATAAAAGTTTTTTGACAGAAAAGTTCCCAAAAGGGGCACTTTTGATAACATAATTTGTTTATTTTTAATAGGGCAGATTATGTTTGACCGGAGCGCGGAGCTCTGCTTTTATTCAAAACTGGGAATACAGTATACATATGTTTTGCTCTTAAAAATGTATGTCCGTTTTGAAAGCGTTTTTGTTGTTTTTCGTGTACATTTGTGTAATTGTTTTGGGTATATTTTTGTGGTATTTTATTTTTTTACATTATTTGGCAATTTTGTACAGTAAACTGGATACCAAACGGCGTGTTTAGGATGTCTTCTAGCTAGTTTATTACCTAATATGGCATTATGTATTTCGGATGGTTTATAAAGTTTACAAAACTACCATGATTATAGAATAAGCTGCATTATAGCAACTTTTAGACATGTCGCATATGCCGCTATGTATTTTGCATCAAAAGTTTAAATCGGGAAAACTCTATTTTCCAGTATGAAAGCGTGGTGGTTTGATGGTTCAAAAAATTTATACACAGTTCAGAAAAAGGAACAATTTATTTTTGCTTCTATGTAGTTAAATTATAAGCTGAAATAATAAGAATTTTAAAAATTTTGCAAAAAGTGACAATGAAAATAGTTTATTCTTCAGAACCAGATGAAGATTCTTCAGCAGACCCTTCTCCTTCGCTTTCCAGACAAGTTTTGAACCCCTCGGAGACTTCCTTGGTTTTCTCGTGTTTCACAAAGGTCCAGTGTTTCGCGGCTGTTTTCCATTTCGTCAAACGTTCGACTTCTGCAGTGTCCGCGTCTGTCGGAGGGTCGGTTTTACCAACACATCTAGAAAAGCAGTTATAGTAATAGTAACGTATGTACATATTATGGTATACACTCATGTTTATGTAGTAAGTAGTAATAACATTCCTTCGTAGATTTTGATTTATTGCATAAGTTTCACTGAAGTTTCAATTTTGTTACAAAGGTGTTACGATAGAAATTACACGTATACACCATGCCAACGCGGATTTTGTCATACCGTACTGTTACACTACCTTACTGTATTTTACTGTAAAAACTTGCCTACTAATGTAATAAAAAGTTAAGAGATCTTAGCCAGAATATTGTTTTATCAGTTTTATGACTATCTACACACTTATATATAGTGAAGCTCGATTCAGTTTCAACTTCAAGTCAAACGGGCATCCAACAAAGCTAAAGCTGGCTTCATACACCGTTTATTGTGAAAACTACCATAGTGCTAAGTAAAAGCTGCGTACGTGAGATATTTGGGACAGTGCTCGCCGGCCAGTTGGTCGCACTCGGCCGATTTCTCGTGCACCATTCGCCAGCAGTCTTTGGCTTTGAAGTGACGCAGGTGGGCGTGCGGGTGGTCCTGCTCTGGGTGCTCGTGCTGAGACGGGTCCTGAAACATTGCTGCTTCAAACATTCTTTTCAATTTCAATACCATTATCATTTTATTTATTTAGGATGTATGCCTATAATCTTGTTTATAGCCGCCTGCTAGTTTATATTCCATTTGTAACTCCATTGGCACTATTCTACCGCAGTGCACCAGACCTCTTGCTTACGGACAAACGGACACCCTGACGGACAAGTCAGGCCTTACATTGAACATTTCGTCGGCTTCTTGACCGGCCATACAATCGACCACGGCCTGGTGCCACTGACAGCTGGTCTTCAGCCAGTCCTTGTGGCCTTGCTTGTTCTTCTTGTAGCACTGTTTGGCGCGAGGGTTCTGCAACAAAACATTTTGCATTCTGGGGCTGCTTCAGAGTAACTATCTCAGAGTATTGAAACCTAGCGGGCTAATTGATTCACAGAGTCAAGGGGATTCATTTCGGCGGGTCTACTTGAGGTCGAATCGTCACGAGGCCGAATTGTCACTAGGCCGAATTGTCAATTTTCACCGTGAGCTTAATTTAGGCTTAATTTTGGGCTTAGGCTCAGGTTCAGGCTTAGGCTTAGGCTAAGGCTTAGGCTTAAGAAACGGTTAGAAAAATCTAAATTTTCTGGAAAAATCGTGATACCTAAGCCTAGACAGTACCTCAAAACGATAAAGACTTTTCGGCCTGGCGACGATTCGGCCTCGTGTTATACGACCTTCATTTAAATCGGCATTTGTATCAATTGCAGCCGTGACTGTTCCACCCTGAGTGACAATTTCGTGCTAATGACTTTGCTTTAGCCCAAGAGACAAATGGCAGTCAAAATCCTGCTCGAAACTTGTATTTACATTTTCTCAATTTAATGCACATAAATGTATAATGTCACCTAGGCTCAACAAACAAAGCCCAAAAATCCAGTAAAACTTTAAGGGTAGGTTTGTCAAAAGCACTTTTTTTAAACGCGGGTTCTACATTTGTACGGTTTACATGATTTGCACATAGTTTCATTACAATGCAATATGCATTGCCCTACGTTATGAATTTATTTGATTTCGTTGAACCTTGCTTTTAGCTGATTGGTAATTTCAAACCCAATGGGCGTAATGATAAGGACAGCCTTACGTTAAGACCAGTCTAAGGCTTTCTATTTCAGTAGGAATTAGAATAACGAAAAATTCTGCACGTTATACATAGGTTAGAACGTTGCCCTTAGACTGCGTTTAGCAAGACTGAGCTAAGACTGCCTTTATGCATTCCACCAAATGAATCTGGTTTTACACAGAATAACCACTGTGATGGTACTGTACCTATTCACCTTAACGAAATGTGCAATTTCCTGCACCATGCATTCCTTGGCCTTTCGATGGGTCTCAAGAAAGCACTCGTTCACAACTGGGCTGCACTCGGGAATGGTGAATTGGAATTCGTCTTCTTCGTTGATGAATGGGCGGCATTCTGGCTGAAATATACAAAAAACTTTTAAATTATTTTCGTTTAGTTTAAAAAAACATAATAATGATGTTTATACTTTTACGCGGCGGCCTTAGCCGCCGCGTATATACTATAATGCAAAACGTCGATTAACACGTATGTGTTTTGTCAGTGTTCAGTTACACTGTACTTTTGGGCAGGTCAGAAAAATGTATTAAGGTGGTAGTGTCGCCAAAGCAGTTTTGCTCATAGGCTGCAAAATGAGAACTTTTTGCTTTGAAATTGTACGTTCACTGAGAAACTAGTGAAATGCCATATGGTGTCAAATTAATACTGCCAGACACTAGACTACCAATATTTACCAATATTTTTAACCAATCACCATTTGTGAGCCAGACATCACACAATAGAGACATAAAAGTTCAAAAATTCAAGCCAGATATCAGATTGGCCAGCTTGTGAAGTACATGTAATGTTTTGACGCACAATTTTTTGCCACAAATAAGAAAAATGAAAAATGAAGGTTCGTTTTTCTTTTGATTCCAAAATAAGTGTCTAAATGTTTTACAATTTATCATTATTGCTGTGAGTACTTTACAGGTTACGCACAGTTTCACAGTTCAAACAGGCATTACTCTACAACTACTCAAGCAATTTGATCTAAATTATGTGTGCATACACTAGAGCATATGTGCTTTTACTTTGTGTAAAGAATTTAAACAATAAGTTTTTTAATTGTAACGAAATTATCGAATGTGATTAGGTTTTCAAAACGTCATTTTTCCGACTTTGCGACTTCACTGCTAACTGTATGCAGCATCAATTTTGCTGAAACTTGGCAAAAATATTTGCCTTAAAATATATTTTTAGAATTTATAAAGAACAATCAAATATTTTTCATTGAAAAAGTTTTATAGTCGCGCAAAATCGACTGCTTTCGCGACACTACCCCCTTAAATGTGTGTGTGTGTGTGTGTGTGTGTGTGAGATCATGCTGTGTGATTATGTGTTAACTGTGCTGCAATAACAGCAGTATGTGTGAAGTGTACGCGCATGCGATTGTAGTACACGGAAAACATGTTACTGCAGACAGACAATCCAGCGAATCACTGGCAGTGGTAAAACAATTCTCCGTGCCGCGTCACATTGCACTTGCAACAGGGTTGTATGTAACGAAACTAGGTGCAACAATGGTTCATCGACTGTTTATCAGCACGCCAGAACCATGAAAGCATAGACTTCACATGACGTCGGCAATAGGTGCTGTGCAGCCGTCGTCGATGTTATTGTACATTGCAGCTATTTTCAGTGCGTTCCTAGAAAAAAATCTAGGAGGAAACGATTTTTTGGGGCGTGATGACGATTGTTAGAGGCGATGGGACCAATTTTTGTTCCTTCTAGAGAAGGAACTATTGTTTTGAAACTAACTCTGCGCAGTGTAAAAGTAGCAGCTGCATGCTTTTCAGCGCATATGATTAATACGTAAAGTCAGTATGGGAGCTGGCTGCTCTTTTTTTCAAAAAGGCGTTTTTCATACTTTTAAATCTAACAATAGTAAACAGCACTTTTTCAGAGCACCAAACTATAGGTTCATTATCAAAAAACTTATAATTTTGAATTTTTATTCAGCTCACTTAGCATATTCGTCATGCTGCTTCCAGAGTAATAACAACTAGACAACAAGACGAATCGAAGCAGCGTGGTCGAGTGGTCAAAGGCGCTAGTGTACACTGTACAGGAATGTTTATTATGTGGGATCGACCCCCACAGTTGTTTTTTTTAATTTTTGATATTTACCGTTGTCTGCACAATCTATTCCGAACTGAAATTTTTGTCAATAAAGGGCACAGTTTACTGAAATCACAATAATTCTGGCAACTGCCACATGTTTTTGGACAAGTTTTATAATTTTTCACAGTGAAATTAGTATGTCTTTAAGCGCTGAAACTAAATCAAGCAATTGTAGCAGGTATTATTAGTTTATATGTATGGCATGCCCAACTTATATGGAATTTGCACTCAACAAAGGAACCTTGCCCCTTTTGGGGCCAACTTGTTTAAAATGGGTTAAATTCACTTTTTAACTATCATAACGCGCAAACTTGCATTACAAATTAAGATCACAAATCCAAACAGTTGTAGTGGTCTGGGGGTGAAAGCCTCCAGAAGAAAATGTGATTTTCCAGTTTTTTGGTCAACTGAAAACGTATCAGAAATTTTTTGCCACATAAAATTAATAAAAAGATGAGAACGTCACGTCACAAAAAAGGAAAGTGTTTGGTAGAACAAAGTCCAGCATCAGTATACTGTAATATATTTGAATAGTTTGTTTGTAAAAATATTTTCAAACTTCACACGTTTGTAGAAATTGAGCAACATTGCGGCGAATCTTGACACGTATTTTTTGGTGTCTCGTATGTACATTACTTTTCATCGCAGATTAAACGGACTAAATTGCTATTTGCAAGTCGAGGTTACACGATAAGTTGATTAGGTTAGAAATTTATAATAAAACTATTAATAAAAATCTTGGCTCCTAAAAATTTTGATGCCGCGATTTACATTCGAAGAATATCCTCGGCATTACCATCATATCGCAACAAAAGCAATCAGA
>JASANF010004727.1:0-34259 GCA_030248245.1 Trissonchulus sp. WLG1_4 | reverse complement strand
TGTTGGGGCTTAGGCTTATATATTTCTCTGAGATATGGCTTAAAAAGTCACAGCAAGATTGAACCAATGAAGTATGCAACACATTTCCGGCAACAGTGAAGTTCATGATAATGGCTGATTAGTGCGCGAATAGGTGCAGAAAGCACTAACGTGTCGCAGGGCGATTGCTATTCTGACGCATGTCTTGTCCGTTTCATTTAACAAGCTAAGGTTTGCTATTCGGCTGCAAACTTGTCCTCGGAGTTTAACAATCTCATTAGCGTTTTTCCGCTTCCCTTCTCTATTCTACCCATATAGCAGGCGGGGGAAAAAACCCGCATTTTCATATTTCGTCATGTAGCTCATAGACTATATATACGTTTTCACGGGAAACCAAACAAATCTGTCGTAGGCCTATATACCTTGCTGTAAACGCTGAGACCGGTTCTTTTTCGCTATCTCTTACCGTTTTTTGGCGGGAAGCCAAAAACTTGCCGGGGGAAAACCATTTGGGGAAAAAAAATGGCCACCCCATAAATCACCCGAAAAGTGTGTTAGCGGTAGTTTTTCAACGCTATGGCACGTATTAGGAGAAGTAGAGGCCCCTGATACCAATACTATATATACGCAGATTTGCAATGGGGCCCCAGGGACACAAGTTTGAAAACTGCCCTTCGCAGCCCATTATAAAATTTTGAATTTTCAGATTTGAAAACAGAACACCTTAATTTCGCCTGTAAACGTTGAAAACAACTAAAAAGTTGCGATAACACTTCAAATGCATGCAAAATTTGCACTTTATGGCTACTTTTCACGCCATCGACCCTCTGTGGGGTGTACCGTGAGTGGGTGTGACTGGTCGTGACGGGCATATGTATTTTACTTTCATTCGGTTATTTGGCGTATAAACAAGAGAAATTAATAGGTTAAAACAAAAAACATACAAAAAACTGGCAATAGCAAGGGCGTACCCAGGGGGGATGGGGGAATTCGCCCCCCCCCGAAATTTTTTCCCAGTGATTTTTTACACAAGGGTCCCCCCTTTGGTTTTCATGGTCCGGCCGGAAAAATTTTCTGATACATCTCCAGTTGACTAGATTTGGCCTAAAAATCAAATTTCCTAAATTTTTTTCTGGGGGCCGCTGCCCCCAGACCCCTGCCACTCTATGGCTGACTCACCTTGTTATTGTTTTTCATCAAAGCCTATGCATGTATACACAAGTACATTATGCTGCATATGCATATCTACACGACACGAGTATATTATGCTACATTAACTTGTGAAGTACAACATTTACTTGTGAAATACACTGATATGACGCTGCCATCTTTGGTATTAAATTCTGTCGGAAAAAAATTTCTGATACGTCTCCAGTTGACCAAATTCGGTCTAAAAATTGGGAAAATCGCCATTTTTTTCTGGGGGCTGCCGCCCCCAGACCCCTGCGACCTTGTGTCTTTTGGTTTTTATGGTCCGGCCGAAAAAATTTTCTGATACGCCTCCAATTGACTAAATTTGGCCTGAAAATCAAAAATTTTCCCAATTTTTTTCTGGGGGCTGACGCCCCCAGACCCCTGCAACCTTACGGTTTAGTAGTCTTGCGTTTGTAAGGCGTTTTATGAGTGTTAAAATTGCTAAAAAGTGCGTTTTAACCCATTACAAAAAATCGAAAACTCATTACCCCCCCGAAATTTTTTTCTGGGTACGCCACTGGGCAATGGTACCAGAAAATACTACTTTCCACCCCAGAATGACCTCAAAATGACAAAGTCCGACTGTTAGGCCAGTATTTCAGAATTTGACCGAGAAAGTGTCAGTTTGCGCATTTGTGCTAATAATAAACGTCTTTTTGCACTACCATGAGTCTTTTGGAGTAGCTACTAGGTTTTTCGACATCACCAGACCATTTTCAAAAAGTGGGTTTTTCCCCCACGTGGGTTTTTTTTACAATTACCCCGTCTCATTTCGGTCATGCCCCCCTCGTACGAAAGAAGGAGGGACCGGCCACTGCGGTCATGAATAGAGGAAGGGTAGTCCTCTGAAGTGTTTTTACATTTGAGCTCGCATCTCTTGGTGTTGAGAAATGAGACTCCAAAATTCACCTCCCTTGGAGCCATGTTAGGTCAAAAATGGGGGGTTCCAATTTTTGACTCATAAAAAATACCAGCGAGACACCTTTTGGATAAGGATACCGCTTACATACGTTTGCCTACAGGGACTGTATATACTATACGCTGGCAAATTTTCAGACCTGTACCACGTATATACCCAAGTTCCAGAACTGGGGTGGGGTTTTTTCCCCAAAAAATGGGGTGGGTTTTTTCCCCGCCTGCTATACCTTGTTGACTATTTCTTTAGGTTTGACCCAAAGGGGATTTCACTGATTTCAGACCCCTGAACCATACATGTAACGGGGTCAAAACTAAGGGGGGGGGCTCGCCTCTCCGGCCAAATTTTGAACCTCTGTAACCGACCAAAAATACCCTAAATTTTGCAAGAGTTTGTGAAATTGTCTCAAAAAAAGTGCCATTTTTATTAAATTTTGCCCACATTTCCGGGACCCTCTCCCTATCCCCTCGATTTTGGAGGCTCCCATCCCTCCATCATATACATGTATGTCCTAAACCCTTCCCCCATGGCTATTTTCGTTTATTTTTCCGACAAAAAGTCCAAGTTTGGACATACACATGTATATAAAGTCCAATTTCCAGGACATACATGTATATATATGAGGGAGGGATGGGAGCCTCCAAAATCGAGGGGCTAGGGAGAGGGTCCCGAAAATGTGGGCAAAATTTAATAAAAATGGCACTTTTTTGAGACAGTTTTACAAACTCTTGTAAAATTTAGGGTATTTTTGGTCGGTACAGGGGTTCAAAATTTGGCCGGAGACGCGAGCCCCCCCCCCCCAAAGTTTTGACCCCGTTACATGTATTGTTCAGGGATCTGAAATCAGTGAAATCCCCTTTGGGTCAAACCTAAAGATATATATATATATATAGTCAACAAGGGTACTTTTTTTGTTGGTTCGGCCGGAAAAATTTTCCGGCACGTCTCTAATTGGCTGCCGCCCCCACACCCCTGCAACTTTGTTAGTAACTGGTCTTGTATTTAACCTGGACCTTTAAACCAAGGGCAGCAGTGTGGGTACAATAGAGAAGGGAAGCGGAAAAATGCTAATGAGCTTGTTAAACTCCGAGGACAAGTTTGCAGCCGAATAGGAAACCTTAGCTTGTTAAATGCAACGGACAAGACATGCGTCAGAATAGCAATCGCCCTGCGACACGTTAGTGCTTTCTGCACCTATTCGCGCGAACTAATCAGCCATTATCATGAACTTCACGGTTGCCGGAAATGTGTTGCATACTTCATTGGTTCAATCTTGATGTGACTTTTCTGGGCTGAAAGGGTTTTACCATCATGCATGAAGCGAATAAACCTTCATGACGAAATATGAAAATGAGGGTTTTACTCCGCGCGCTTTAATGCATTTTGTGCTATTTAGATTTGTCAGACGCAATGTTTTACGCTCAGTTTGTGCTGAGTAAAAAAGGTCCGTTGGCCAAAATATGGCTGGCTGCGCATTGGGAAAAGAAGCTGACGAAATCTCACGTTTATGAGACGAACATCAACCAAGCAGTGGAAAGTATATTGGAACCAAGGGTGAGTAATTTTGTACTATCATAAAATGTGTATGTATAGTAGACCGGGGTAAAAAAACGAATTTCGACCTAAGTTTCTAGGCAGCTATCCATGCTACTGCTGATTGCCAAAAAGTAATCTAGTTATGTGGGAGCCGTGCCATAGACTGTGTACAGCATAAAAAAAATTGGCCTGCATCCTCTGTTTACCGGCCAGCTTAAGAAATAAGCTTCGTTTTTTTACCCCGGATGGGGTAAAAAAAACGAAGACCGGGGTAAAAAAAACGAACAACCGCTTTCGTCGAGAGATTTGCTCGTGAAGAGTGTAAACACAATTGCATCATGTTTTACAAACATTTAGCCGCTGTGTGGACTAAAAAAATTGTTTCTATGACACACATGTGACTCACAATATTTCTTCAAAATTTACCCCCCGTCGGACAGAATGGAGGTTTTGCTCAAATTTCATTTTTTTAGTTTTTACGCCTATTACATTTGAAATTGTGCCCAAACACGGGCCGGATGTACCGACTCTGTATTTAAGAGATGAACAGCTGTAAAACACGAAAAAATTCCTACAATTTAGTGAAACATCAACAAAACAGGTTTCGTAAGGGGTGTCACGGAATGGACCAATTGGCAAAAACAACGTTTCGCGTCCAAACAAGCGGTTTTATTGAAGTCTACACGTGTCCCTACCTCAGATTAGGCAACTTCTGTTGTAACAATGGGGGATTATGGGAAAAAGGGGTCGCTGAACGAAATAGGGATTTTCCCGGCTAAATCCGAAGGGTTTTTCCTCACTACATATAAAATATGGCAAAGTAATAAAATAATGCGACTGGGATGTGTCTAATAGCCGGCAAAAAACACAAATATTGCAGGAAAAGCGAGAAAAAGCGTTCCATGCCTATTTTTACAGTTCGTTTTTTTTGCCCCACCCCCGCTCTAAACCGGGGCAAAAAAAACGAACACTGTACAGAACCCGCCATACACTGTGCTGGTTTTCAATTCCGCATGCACATAGATACATCACTATACATTCCTCTAATACACATAAATCAAGCCCACGCCATTGCAGTACGTAGGCAGAGCAAAGCTCGTGAGATTGCCCAGAAACTTATCGGCGGCCATTTTGGGGTAGGTGCATTTGAACTGGCCTTACTTCAAATTAGCCAGCCCGAAATGCCTGTTGGTTATGATACCGAGTAGTGTTGAAGTACTTGTCACTGTGGAGAAACATCAGCCCAAAAGGTTTTATCTGACCTGTGGTATTGACTTAGTTTTTTTTGCCCCGGAATTCGTCGTTCGTTTTTTTTACCCCGGTCCACTATATATTTACGTCTCCCAGCATAATTGACCTATTAGCTATATTATTTTGTCATAGTTTTTTTAACTTATAACTGTCTTACAAGTTATAACTTAACTTAATATTTAGTTTGCGTATAGCCATTGACGCTCTGTAATTATACGTTATACCTCGTCGTCAGTAGGACAATATTGTTACAATTGTTGACTGTAGGCGATGCCTTAATTGACGGCTTCTTTTTTAGGTAAAAATGGCCCTTCGAACCACTGGTCACTTGTTGCTGGGCATAGTTCGCATTTATTCCCGCAAAGCCAAATACTTGCTGGCCGACTGCAATGAGGCCTTCATTAAAATCAAAATGGCCTTTCGGCCCGGCGTAGTTGATTTACCAGAAGAAGGTCGCGAAGCTAATGTCAACGCCATCACACTTCCTGAAGTCTTTCATGACTTTGACTCTGCTCTCCCGGATTTCAGGTGTGTTTTCATTTATTTGTGTTGGGTGGAGCGTGGAGGATTTTTCGTTTTCTAAAGCTCTGGTCTGGGATTGAAGAAGTTGTCCGTTCGTTTTAGCTATAAAGCTTTCAATTTTTTAAAAATGTTTTAATCAAGTATATAAAAGGTGATACCAGTTAGTTTATTCAATATCAGTTAATCAAGTAAAAATTGATATCAGTTTATTCAATGCGAGCGTTTTGACCTGAAAAAGAAACTTTAACAGGTTTTAAAAAATTCAACCACTGCACATGTCCTAGTATTAGATATAGCAACTTAGATTTTGTGCATGCGCCATAGGTAAGTCGAACAACTGCGCCAAATATTAGATAGCAACTTTATTGAACTGACGATATCTGTCAAAGCAAGAGTGCATACTGGGAAGAGTATGGCACTCTACCCATTGGCCAGCTTGGCAACGCGGTAGATGCGTTGCACAATAACGGCCGAAAAGGGACCAAATGAGTATATACCCCTGGCCCTGCTGTGGGTACCCAAATGGGTACCCCAGCGTATCTGATTGGCTGATGGGGGTATCCGTTTGGGTAGGGGTACTCATTTGGGTACCCTGCAGGGCCAAATTATTTTGTAGATTTGCTGGGGTGCCCATTTGGGTACCTGCACCTGCAGGACCCGTTTGGGTACAAGGTACCCATTTGGGTAGGGTTTTTCGTTTAGGTGGGCGTTATTGTGCAACGCATCTACCGCGCTGCCAAGCTGGCCAATGGGGAGGGTGTCATACTCTTCCCATTATGTACTCTTGATCAAAGTAATCGCTGAAGAGGTTCTAATCCAAGATGCATACATATATATCACCTGTAGGGATGGAAGTCTCGGTTTTTTTTTCCGAGACCGAGACCGAGACCACGAAACCGAGACTACCGAGACCGAGACCAAATTCCGAGACCGGTCATTTTTTGTCATTTTTTACCTATCGATTTGATGACTTTTTACAAGTTTTTAGGTAATATTACAAGACAATGGTCATACACCTTATGCATAAATAACATCACGGCAATTTTGGTTACATTGCTGGTTCTTTCCCCCGTTTGTGTGGGACTGTGGGACCATGTCTTCTTGAATATCGGGAAATTTTGACCTCTGTTCCAAAACAGACGCAATTTGTCCTTGTACTTGCCAGGAAATAGCAAATTTTGACACTGTTTGGCTCGAATTTAGTTAAAAATAGCTCCGATTGTACTGGAATTACCAATGTTCTGCTAAAATACACCCAAGATAGAAAGGGTTTGGCTCAAAAATTAGACCTGCGCGCCGTGACGCTCTTTCATTGTTTGCCTCCGGCGTGACACCCCTGTGAGTGGGGCCCCCTCAATCCCCTGAGACTAAATTTTAGTTGGGAGTAGACTCTTCCCTTTTCATCTATATACCGAACTGCATGTGTCACCGCATAGTTCTTAGTAGTGCGTTTAGTTGAACTTTCACAGATTTATTTTATTTTTTGCTAAACTCCTACTAATTGGAAATTACAGTTAAGTATGTGAAGCCACCAAATGGCATAAAAAAGTTGACCAGCCAAACACTAATACTAAAGAATAAAATATAATAATAATCACACAGATAGACTTGAAAGATTATATATATGAAATAAGAAACCTAATCATAAACATATATACATTTTTGTGTATGTACTGTGTTTACTGATAAACTAAACAAGCGCGGTAAAGTTGTTTTCAGAAAAAATTGACAGAATCTCACTGTTTGGTGTGAAATTTTGGCGAAATGAACACTTCCGAAAAAGAATTCCTGCCAAAAATATATACCAAAGGGGGGACCACAGGAAAAATTTTCACAGATTTGAAAAACCGAGACCGGGTACAAACCGAGACTTTTCGACTACCGAGACCGAGACCGAGACCGAGACTGGGCTAGTCTCGGGTTTTGACTGAGACCGAGACCAAGACCGAGACTTCCATCCCTAATCACCTGGCTAATCAAATTTGTGATGTGGCGCTCATTTCCGTTTTTAGAACCCAGTGGGTGGATTCGAACAGTACCAGCCTTCGAATTACTAGTCCAACACTCTAACCACTCGGCTATGAGTAAATCCAAACCAGATGATTGCTATGTGTTTTTTATGTTGTAGTGAACTGGAGTACCAGCAGCAACTGACAGCCAATCAGAGTCGCCGAGAGGACATCACCATGACAGAGGACATTCCGCTCATGACCGGGCCAGGCTTTGGTCAAGATGATGAATTCGGTTGGTTGGTTTTGTAGTTTAAGCTACGTATTTCCGTTTCACTTTTTCTATCTTGCAAGCCTGTAAGTGCAGCAACTGTTAATATTCTTTTATTTTTTTGGGGGCGGGGCGGGTGGCTGCCATTTTTTAGGGACTCTCCTTCCATGTTTGACCGAAAATTTGCTAAGTTTTTGAAAAATGCTGACAATTAATAGCAAAAAAGTAGCTACTTCACCCACTTGCCCAGATTTTGGGGACTCTTCCCCAGAGCGTACTTTGTTTTTTTTTTTTGGGGGGGGGGGGGGGGAGGGACCCCTCTCTCTATGACCTCACGCCTCCCTCTTGTATGCATGATACTAAGTCAATTTAGCGGTAGCCGGTGTTGATACTTGCAGGAAATGTTGATGGTGCTGTAGAATTTAAATATTATTTTTTTAATTGGCAGCATTTAGTTGGCTTTAGTTTATATTTAGCCTTGTTTTTTGTAGACGTTGTATTTAAACATTTATGTTTTAGGTGACGCTGGGTTTGGTGACAGCATTGAGCTGGGTCGAGATGCAGGGGATAGCGCCCTGCACGCAACACGGTCGTCAGATATTACGCTAAAGTAAGTACGCAATTGCGCAGGTCTGCTGCGTATATCGTTGCGTAGCCCACAGATACTTCTACGTGTTTACCGGCTACCGGGTACTACTGGGTACTAAGTAAGCTTCTATATGGAAGGGGCTGTTCAAAGAGTCGGATTAACCTAAATATATAGATTAACTGAATTAGTTTCGGAAAATTTGCACGTTTATGGAATAAACACAAAGGAGTAACTGCTTGTAATTCGAAAAGTTATAATGGTGCTGTGTTGTTGAGTTATGAGTTATTCATGTTCATTCAGTCAATCTAATCTAGTTAATCTGAATTTGTGAGCAGGCCCTAAGGCCCGTATTGCAAATCACAAAGATGTTTTTAGTTGTGGTTTGTGTGATTTTATGTTTATCGTAAACTGGAGTAAAGTTAGAATACCTGCTGGGAATCCCACCCTGAAGCTGGGATAATGTAGATTAAGCGGAGTATTAGAGCTGTCCCGTTGTTGTAATTTTTAGTCAGATTCTGCTTGTCTGATTTACTTAAATTGTTTTTTAAAGAGAATCAGTAAGCAGTGTTATTTGTTCAGGCCAGATAAGTCGACAGCCATTGACATTGACGCGCCTGCCGACGATGATTTTGGTGGACAGCTAGATGAAAATATACTCAGTTGGTTTTTTATTTTTATAAAAAACTTACTAAATTATTTTGGTTATTGGCTATATTCAGTTGGAGACAGTAGTTTACTTTTGACTAGTGTTTATACACTCGATAACGCAATAATTGTGAAAGCTTACCGTCTGTTAATATTGAAATTAACTGTCTGTAAATTTGGTATTTTGAATACTAATTGATGTGAAATTTGAATAAAACAAACTTAATTATTCAAAATTCAGCTAATAAACTTGATTATTTAAAGTGAGATAACCAGGAGCGGCTGAAAAGTTAATGTTTATTGCTATCGCAGCAGCGTCATTGAAATCTATCATGTGACAGTCTTAAATCTTAGATATTTAAATCTTTAAATGTGAAAGTCTTAAATATTTAGATCTTGACATGGAAGACATTTTCGGAGCCGGTCTCGGAAATGATACCGTAGTAGAGAACATGGATGTTGGTGAGATCTTTAGTGTACTAACCAATTACCATTTTTGCCCCAATATCTTGTGTGATCGCTGACCCGCATTTCTTTACCGTATTAAACGGATCAGACTAATTTTAGTCCCGAGGGTGGGAATAGATAATTATTAGCGTATTGGGATATTATTCTTATAGGGACTTAGCTTATTTTTTACCACCTCTCACAGCCATTGTTCTTGAGGTGGAATTTAGGCTGTCCTCGCCAGCTGAAGAAGTTCGAGCCCGGGAGGTAACCCCAGATGCGTACTCAAACACAATAATTAAAATTAGCTGTTTAAGGTGGTAGTTTCGTATGTGCAGCTTTTTTTGATGAGCTGTTACTCGGTTGTCTTAGAAGCTATTTATTAGCGGTTTTTTGCATTTTAATGACCAAAAATGGTACCGTAAGCTCATGTATTTGTTTTGTTGACAATTTTGACAGTTTATCCAAAAGACGCTGTGAAAAATCTCAAATTTTGCATTTTTTCATGTTTTTGCGCTATGTTTGATTATGGAAAGAATATGACTTGATGAAGTTTAATTCCAATTTAGTCTAAATTCGCTGGTAGGTGTCTCAATACATGCATAGTTTCATTTGGATAAGTTTTCAAATTGCTTCAGTACTTTAAATCTAATATTCAAAACAGAACTTTTTTGAATTTCGTAAAACTTTATGGCTTGAGAAAACAAAAAGTACAATGCCTATCAATAATTGCAAAAAAAGGAATCTAGATATTTTAGTTTTCTTCATTTTGGTTAAATATTATGAATATAGACTGCACACATAATCAGCAAATTGACACTTTCGAGTACATGACGCATCTTTTAGGAAATGAACTCGTATGCGTTGCCATGGCAACCATGGCAATAAATTCCACCACCATAGTCTAAAATAACCTGTTGTCTTCCAATATGACCGCTTATACATTCAAACGACAACACGGAAGCTAGGTAAAACGAATATAAAACATGACGTCTTGTCACGTATTTTCGAGCGTTTTTTCTCAAACATGGGGGTGATAACTTAGAGCTTATAACCCTGGTTATATAGCAGTTGGTAACATGAGTTTTGACACAACACTGTAGTACAACTTTATCTAGTTTGGTGCTAGTTTTGAAGATTTGTATAGCTTAAATTTACATCACATTTTTAAAGTGAAAATCGGAGTTAAATTCAGAAAGTGTCAATTTCCTGAAAACAGTTGCAGTTAAATTTGCGTTTTAACGTCCCAAACTGATCTTAAGTAAAATACCTAGATTCCTTTTTTTTAGTTTAGTGAAAATCAATACTGTTTTTGAGAAATAGTTATTTAAAAATTACGAAATATTGTAAAAATAGCCAAAAAATGCCAAAAACACTACTTTTTTTGTTATAACTATAGTGTAACTGATTATAAAGAACCTATAATTTGCCCATATGTTTGCCTAAAAGTGCCTCATATGTGTGCAAAATTTCATAAAGTTAGCTGTTGGTTAGAGCGAATCGCGACAAAAACTGCACATACGAAACTACCACCTTAAGTTTAGTCTGAAACAATTTTTAAATCACCGGCGTACTTATTTTTTATCCTCCACGCTTATCAGTAGCGCGATTAAGAATTGTTTTGTTAGAACAACGAAAGGCGTTACTAACGTATGTTATTTGGACTAGAGAGAGGCTGCTGTCGAATCGGGTTAAAAGATATTAACCCCTAAAGCTCGGTTCGTACTAGTGCTTGTCCTTGTCCGTATCGTTTTGTTGCGAAGCGATTTCAGAAAAACCGTATACAAATAGTTTCAGAAAGACTGCCTAGCCAAATGGGCCAATTTTTGTGCATAACGATAGTTGAGGTTACCTATAGACCGTATTGTTAGCTCAAACGATTTTGTCGATTTATCACAGCAGCTGTCCGAAATTAATCCTTGTCTCTGTCCCTGTGTCCTTAAGGACAAGGTATGAAGCGGGCTTAATGAACCCTGTTTTTGTCCCAGGTCCTGACCTTGTGGCCCCCACAGGTGTGGAAGAGAGTGGTTCAGAGGCTGGGGACGGCCCCCTCAGTCGCCCCGACACCCCCGCTCCCGCCCCCTCCACTGCGTCCGGGCCCGCTCTCACCAAACCAAGCGAGACCACTTTCATCACCAATGAAGAGGAAGCATTCGCTTTGGAACCACTGGAGACTGTAGTTGTCCAAGGTTAGACTCTGTCTAAGCAGTTTGGACTTGGTACAGCAATGTATCTGTACTTTAGCGTGGTAGCTAGTCTTAAGAATAGATTGAAATTTACACGAAAAAAAATTGCTCTGGGCAGCATTTGCAGGAAATTATAGTCTCTTGCAGAAAATTATCATCTCTTTATCCATAATTTATAGATCTGTTTGAAAAAAAGAGAAAATGCGATTGTAAAACCATTGTATTTTCAGGTGTTGAGCGTCATCGTGCCAAGAGAAAGCGCAAGCTGATTGTGGACGACATGAAAAGTATTCCCGGAGAGGACATGAAAAATCAGCTGTCTGACCCCACCGACACGCTGACCAATCTAGACATCGCACCGCCTACAAAAAAACTCATGCAGTGGAAGGAAACTGGCGGGGTGGACAAGCTGTTCTCCCTCACGGCCACACGATTGGTCTCCAAACACTTGCTGAAAGTTAGTCAAAATGGTGCTTGGTTGTATGGCGTTGAGGGTGTCTTTAAAGCCCGGTTCATACTCGTCCTTATCCTTGTCCCTATCAATTTGTCCTTAAGCAGTTTCAAGAAAACTACATGGCCAAATGAGCCACTTTTTTGAACGAAAGAAGTTCAGGTCAAGTAAAACTCGTATGCAGAAAGTTAGACGCAACGATTTGGCCAAAGTTGCACAATAGCTGACCAATAATAAATTGTCCTTGTCCCTGTCCCTGTGTTCTTAAGGACAAGTATGAACCGGGCTTTAGTGAGTGATCAGAGGAAAAATAGAAGATGCCTAAGCCTAAGCTTGAACCGTCGCAGGAATTCTAGGACTTTATTCGTTGAATTTTTGAACCCCCAGGGTCACCTCGAAGACAGCAGTACGTAGATGCTCTGTGGCTGGGCACCCGCACAACGCACACACAACATAACCTGTGTCCTAACTTGCTGTCCTAATAACCCCACAATAAAATACACATTGGGCTGTCCTCTCTCCCAATCAATAAAGCATCAATCAGCCATTGTTATTGTTATTTGTTACAATTCCTATCGGGTGGGATTCACAAAGCGCGTTTGATGTGGACTCGGCCCAAGTCAAACACGTGATCGTATGAACTACGTATAGAATGTTTCATTACGATGTTCTATTTTATTCAAAAATAACGTTTTAGACCGAGTCTAAAGTTAAACGCGCTTTGTGAATCCCACCCATTGTGTTTTCGAATTTCATTGATTGAAAACTACCAGTAATAATATTCTACTGTAGTTTCAACATGAGACTGGACGATGTATAATTATTCTTATTGGTTTGTATTCTCTGGACATTGCAGCTGTACTCAGCACATTTGATAACGCGCAGCCGCGAGGAGGAAGGCGTGCCGCACGATGAGCAGATCCAACTGGACGCCCCAGACGCGCAGGACAATGCAATCGAGCAGCCACCACAGACTGGCTCGGGCCGAACCACACGTTAGTCACTGATTGGCTGTGATGCTTAGTGTTTAGACATTTTTTGTGGGGGGGGAGCCTACCTTTGGTTGCCATTACAAGTACATTTAAAGCATCGTAAAATTTGTGTAAACACTGATTTGTGATTTGGGCACTTGGTTTTTGCACACTGCCGCACTGCTACATGATCCGAAGCTCTTTTGGATCAAAGATTGCAGATGCTGGTATTCAAAGATAACATTAAACTTCGCATTCTTAAGAGTGGATTTACAATTTATAAGACGGAGCCCCCGCCCCAGTTTTCATGAGTAGCCCCCAGCCCCAACCTACAGTACACGAAGTGTCAGCCTGTGGGGGAGGGGCCTTGTGTGAGTGTCTGATTTTTTCAAACTTTGGGAGATTGTGTTTTTGAACTCACAAGAACGCTAAAAATGTCCATTTTTTTCCTAAAAACAAAATTATTTGTGAGATTTTGATATTGTTGATGCAAGAATGAACGTAAACAAAGAAAGTTGAACTAGTTTCATTTATTAAGTTAAAGTTAAAGTAAGCTAAAATGACTTGTAACTTGTAGGTGACTTTTAGACTAACTTTTTAAAATAACTATTTTAAAGTTAAGGTAGGTTAATACGTATAGTGAAAGTAAAGTGGTTATATAATTACCCAACTTGTAATCCCTAACTTTTTTGGTTTCAAGTTGAAGTTTCACTTTTTTTGCCCTATTATGAACCAGTCTTTTTGGTGATTTCAGCAGTGTCCACCAGTGAGCCACAGTCCGCCGCGGTGCCCTCCACCTCAGCCGTAGCGCCACACCAGCTGAGTGCAATCCCGGAGGAGAGCAGTGTGGCCCGGTCCGGGGGGTCGACGGATGTGGCCCTGCCCAGCATGCCGGTGGAGGACCTGCAGTCCAGGCCCCCGCCGTCCATCTCCCCCTCCGAGCCTTTCTCCCCCTGGGTCCCGCCCGAGGAACCCCCCACGCCCTTCAATGATCTCGAAGCTCCACCTGATAATATTATGCAAGAGGTAATAGTCTATATTATGATATTGTGCAAGAGGAATAGTCTATAATATAGTCTATATTATATTATGCAAGAGGCTTGGCTACATAGTCTATAGTAGGTTAGTCTATATTATATTATGCAAGAGGTAATAGTCTATATTATGATATTGTGCAAGAGGTATAGTCTATAATTAGTCTATATTATATTATGCAAGAGGTTAGTCTACATAGTCTATATTTTATTATACGTTGTTGAGTGGATTGTGATGAATTAGCGTGGATTTATGTTTTCGACCGTATGTCTGTTCAGTTGGCCGAAATACTAAACACCCACAAGAAAGCATTACAAGTAACGTAATTACTTTGCAAGTTTGCCGGACAAACTCTAGATTGTAATAGAATTTGAGCTGCTGTAAAGAGCGAGTATAACATCGTATCCCTATGCAGAGATTAGCCACAGCCATCTCTGATCCACCGAAAATAACCTGCATTTTGATAAAGTTTTGAAAAAAATGCTATTGCCCCACTTTTGCCCAGATTCCTCCTGGGTCCTAGAGTTTCCCCCTAATCAACCCAAAATACCGTAAATTTTGCTAAATTTTTCAAAAAGGTTCCATTTTTACCCACTTTTGCCCCGAATTTTGGGACCCTTCCCCCGCCCACTTTTTTTTAAAGGGTCTCCCAACCCCCCTTTTATATTTATTGTGCTGTAGGATCCTCAGGAAGAAGAGCTTGTGGACGAGGACGGCCTGAGCGAGGAAGTGCTGGAGAAGCGCTGGAACAAGCGGACGCAGACGGTCCTCAAGAACATCAAGAAACACATACGACACCCTGAGGAACAGCTCAGTTTCATGGTATTGGGTTTAAGAATCCAGGCATTTTTTCAGACTTGAGGGGGGGCTACCCAGGTCAAAAATCAAAGTTCGCCAATTTTGCTTATTTTCACATAGTTACTCCCCCAAGGCACCACAACCTCAGATAAGAACAATTAAGCTTGAAGGTGCACTTTTGGTTCTGTGCGTTTGTCAGTGTATTTACATAGGCAAAAGTACGCAAAAAAGCCTAAAAGTAGCCCTTAGTTGGACAGTTCTAACACAAACCACATCAACCCAATCAGGCTGAAACTTGGCATGCTAGCAGCTCACATGTCTGCGCAAGATCGTATTATCCGGAATTTTGATATGTATTTTCAATTCTAAAATCGAGGGCGAAATGTGAAAAAATGGCCGTTTTTTGGGCCAGCCAAATTTGAGTGATTTTACATTTGGCGTCACTGCTCAGGCCACGGGCAAAAATTTAAAAAAATGGATCATAGAGGTTGAGATATGACATTAGGCTATCGAATCATGTAAAAATCAGCTTCGTCAGTATTAACAAAAATTTCGAGTAAAGGAACGCTTTGTGAGCACAAAAAACTTTTTTGCGCCTATGATTTACACGTAAAATTGAATTTTTGGGTGCCCTTAGTAAAAAATTGGCAAAAGCGTTAGTTCCAGTTTGTTACATCTGCGACGCGCCTTCATTGGGGCTACATTGTGTGCAAATTTGAAGCGAATCGGAGAACCTAAAATTTTCACTTATACAGGTAGCCCTCCCCTTAACTAGAGTGAGTAAAAAACGTTTAAATTGCCTGCGTTTTGAGCGGTCGGCTTGAATTAGCAGACATGTCAGTTTCATTTTGTGCATCATTCTTCAGGCCATTATTCTAGAGCAGGAATTAAATATTTATTAAAAGTAGAAGACGTATCTGTAGGTTAACATTTTTGTACCCTCCGCACGAAACGGAAACTGTGGTAGCAGACGAAAGTACCAAACCATGTTCTATCGTATAGTGCTTTTGGTTTACCGACTGGCTATGTTTTTTGTGTTTTCAGGAGTTCACGAGGGGTTGTACACGAAAGCAGGCTGCTCAAAAGTTCTACACTCTGCTAGTGCTGAAGAAGGGGCGAGAGATTGAAGTGGACCAGCCAGGGCCCTTTGGCGACATCTATGTCTCTGTTCCCGCCGCCTAATAGTACCAGCACAATGAGAGTTCATTCATACTTACAGCCGTCTATCCGTTCAGTCTTACACTTTGCCAAAAAGTCATCCCGTCCGGTTGATGTATTATGGGGGGTGTGATTTTTTGGTAATTTGGAGATATACGGCTTTAAGTATGAATAGACTTTAAGGCTTAAAAGTTATGCGACGCATTTTCGTGGAGCCAGTTTGAAATAGGTTATCATTGTCAAATTGTAGAAACCAAACGACTAATTTGAATTAACGCAAAGTATCAAATCCGAACGTTTACGCTATGACTTTTTTAATGAATCCAAATTCCAGTCATGTACCGCAAAACAGGCACCTTTGAAAAATAAGTTAAGTACGAGGTATATCTTGTGGTGTCGTCTCTGATCGTACGTACTTAGATTTCGCTACTAGAATATTTTACTGTTTTGGAAATGGAATGAATTTCAACTGACTCCGCTGAACTGCATCTTGTAACTGATTCGGTTGATATTGCAATGCAAACATATTATATCCGCTTAACGTCATTGTCAAGCATTACAACCTTTGCACAAGTACAAGTACGTTATCATATTAATTTACAAAGTTAATTTTGGAAAAATTTTTTATAACAGATTAGAGCTGTCTCGGCTTTTTATTTTACTGAAATACTTTGGAAAAAATGATACTGATTTTTTAAAAAAATAACATGTGATTTGAAAAAATTGCAGATAAAAACAGAAAGCCTTTTTGGTCAGATCCAGAAATATCAGCTTATGGTAAGGCAGTCAGACAATAGATTATAAATAGATTCTATTGGTCATGTTTTGTGTGAAAATGGCGTTAAGCAACCCTACTTCATAGCACTTAAACGGACTCAGTTGTCTATTATATCGTATGTTTAGCGTGTTTTGTTAGTTTTTGTGTTTTTTCATGAGCATGTAAAAAGTATGTATATAGCAATTTTATTCTTAAATATTATGCCTATATAGTTGTGAAGGTTTGGTTATTAGATGACATGTTTGTGCACTGGAATCAGTTTGATAATTCTTAGAGCATTTAGTTCTGAATACCTTATAAAATATAAAAATAGACTGTTTACATTTTGCTATTTGTAGTAGTCGTCCACAGTTACATTAAACTGAAAAAAATGGCTGTTCATTGTTTTTGAAAAAAATGGCTGTTCATTGTTCATTTTTCACGACGCAGAAATTTTACCTGGATGAATTTTGTTTTTAAATCTAAATTATTGAGGTTATAACAGTCTGTCGTAGTTGTGTCCGCTTAAACAATATGAAAAATATATACTGATGTTATGTCAATTTCAAGATATTTTTTCTCATTTCTGTGACATACGGGAATAATGTCGCGAAAGCAGCTCACGTGTTCTAAGCTTTTGTCAACGCCAAGTTCGTATTGCGATTTTTTCAGGTCTGGATGTCTACTCAAAACTTGTTAATTAATTGTTCAGCTTGAGTAAAATTTAGCAGGTTTGGAAAGTTTTAGAAATACCAAAATTGGCACTATTATCTTATATTGACAGTTTCTGCATTGATCTAGTAACAGATATATACTGTGTAATGAATTAGGTAGTAAAATCACTAGTATTTAGGAATTTTTTTATTTTCTACAGCATTTTTTCGATAAGTGCGAAAGAGTAAGCAAACTTGAACGGCTTTCTTCAAACAGGATAAATCAGCAGGCTCTAGGCAGACCTCTGGACGTGCAAAAATTTGTAAAAAGAACTCAACGGTGAAGAAAGTTAAAAACATTTGAACTCAATTGCTGAATTGAATAAGCTTTCGCGACCCTAACCCCTTTAATGGGGGGCTTTGGGTTGGGTTTTT
The DNA here is from genome assembly GCA_030248245.1 of Trissonchulus sp. WLG1_4. Taxonomy (NCBI): domain Eukaryota; kingdom Metazoa; phylum Nematoda; class Enoplea; order Enoplida; family Ironidae; genus Trissonchulus; species Trissonchulus sp. WLG1_4. The sequence goes on along the minus strand of JASANF010004727.1, from coordinate 16,516 downwards.
TTTTTCGGGGGGGGAGGGGGGGGATTTAACTCCGGAGGTGGGGGGGGGGTGGCCTGGAAAAAAAAAGGGTTGGGGGGTGGGAGTTTTGAAAAGCGTTGGTTGCTGAGCGAGCTGGGTTTTTAAAAAAAACCAAAAAAGCAAATTCCCCTTAAATGACCAGAGAAAGCTACTAAACTTCCGAATCCAAGTTTGAAGAAAGTTTGTGTCTTTTCAATCTGTTGGATCCTTTTTTCTACACGTGTTTTGATGAAACAATTGAAATTCTGATCATAAATGCTGTTTAAGTCCCTGGATAAGTAGTTAATAAGTTGTTTAGGTTAACGGTAGCATGTTCTTTTTCTACTGAGCATTGATACTAATTTGACTCTGGTGTCCCTGAGTTTTTTGTTCTAGCTAAAATAAGAACACTTTTTTAAAAAAATCCTGAAAGTTGTGTCGGTCTGTGAGAGTGGGTAAGGCTAGTGAGTCGTCGGGGACCCGTTGCACAAAAGTTATCAAAACAAATTTTGAATCGTTTTTTGAGACTAGTCATGACTATGACTGCACTGCGGACGCGTTTGCCGGTGTCACAATATGTTGTTGGTTTGATAGTATTATTTTCAACATTTTTGCTTACGATTATCGCAATGTTCTTTTGTTCCGTAAAGACGGTGTATGAAACTGAACTAGGCCCAAAGCCAGCTTCACACAATGGTCGGTATTCACAAAGTGTGTTTATGTTTAGCCTCTGTCTAAACGCTCTTTTCGAATGAAATAGAACATCGTAATGACAAAATGTTTGTATTTCACATGGTTGCATTTGCGTATGAGTGTAGACTTAATGTAAATTACACCTGTTATGATCAGATCTATAATTCATCCCAGTGCTGCGTTTGTAGCCTGGCGTTATCTTATTCTTGTGAAGTGTGAAGCAGGCTTAACACGTACTCGAAATGTAATTTTTTTAATAACTTGACTGCATAAACATCGGCTACTCAGCATACATGTAATGTGGTCCAAGATTTGGGGAGCTTCTCTGGGCAAGTTTTGAAGATCTCTTCTGCTCGACCAACGAAGCCTAATTTTGGCAAAATTTTCAAAAAACACTGTTTTTACCAACCATTTCTTAAATTTTTAGGACCCTACTCTTGGGCCCTCGATTTGGGTTGCGGGAGATCCTCTGTTCTCCTCTCAGACATATTATTTTTTTTAAGATCTCTGCTTGAATCCTTTTGACTAAAATTTAAAATTATGTTTGGCGTACAATTTAAAATCTTGATTCAGTGAAAGTAAGACGTTTTGATTTTTAGGTTTTGGACAGTTACCATGGTTATGTCTTTATTATATTGTGTTTTATTGCGCGCTACTTTTTATTTTTTACATAAACTTGTGCATGTGTTTGGCTTTTTTATTGTTAAATGTTTATTTTTTGATTTGTTTAGTTTTGCTAATTTTCTAAAACGACTTGGTGAATTGGTAAGGTTGCAAACATTTGGGCACAGCACGTACAATTGCGTGTATTTATTATGAATAAACTTATTTAGCTTTTAGTTTAGTTTAGAGAATGTACTGATTATGTAAAAAAAATCATAAAGTGAAATCAAAAGTGATTGTTTGCCAATTTTTATTCGATTTCTTAAGTTGGATTAAAAACTAAATACTTGGATTGATAATAATATTGAGTTGTCAGAATTGTAAATTTTTTTACAGTATATGTCATGTAAGCTGAAAAATTTGTGTTCGTTATTTTCATCGATATTGGAAGCCTTCTTTTCGTTTATTTGAATCACTGAAAACTGGGCCCTTCGCTGATAACTTTGTTTATTTTGCCTTTTGTTTTATGTTCAGGGATGAGCCATGTATGATTTTTGTTGCAATTCGTGTTCAGTGAAGCATGTGTGAAACTGTTGAAAGGTTTTCGCGCTGTGTCTAGTAAAGTTAAAGTAGACTTTGGGTGTTCTTGCTGCTGTTGTTACCAAATGTAGAGTCATGGAGTAGGGATGGAAGTCTCGGTCTCGGAAAAAAACCGAGACTTCCATCCCTACCATGGAGATACGCATCTCATGGCAATGATATAACTGATGTCAAAATTCGGGGTGGTCCCTCCTGATCGTAAAAAGATGCAGAAAATTGAGGATGTCACCGCTCGGTGGAAACCTCTGTTTTGGAGGGGTGCTCTATAATTACCCAGCCCTAGTTCATTTTATTCCTTCTATACCCATCTACATAATTTAGCTGTTTTTGCAACTGAAGGGAAGGCTCTAATCCCACTACACATAGCTTTAGAAATTAATAAACAAATGAGAACTTCAGGAAATGGAAATAAAAAAAGTAGGTTTAGGTAATTGAAAGACACAAACAAGAAGAGAAGACAGAAATAACTATGCATAACCACAATCAAAAACACATTTCTGCTATACCTGAGGATGCCCCCTCATTCCTGAATCAGGTGTTTTTGTTGTGTATTTTTTCCAACATGAACTGGTCCCTCAAACTTTTGACCAAATAGATTTTGAGATGGTCCCTCAGCCTCAGGGCTTGGATGATTTCTGTATCACACTATATAATTTATTGGTAGGAAAGAACAAAAAGTGTCTTGTTGCTTGTTGGTACGTATTTATTTTCAACATTCCCTACAAAAAGTCAAAATGATGATGAATTTTGCGAGTATCAATCTAGAACAGGTTATTTTGATAATTAAATTTAACAAAACCACCCTGTTACAGTTGATGTTATTTTCTGTGCAAAAAGTTGAAGTTTAAGTTTCAGGGTTACGGTATAATTTGAGCTACAGTTTCAAGACTAACTGAAATTACACTTAATTCTCAAATTCTTTAATGCAGTCTAAATTAGAGTCAATCTTTGAAATAACTCCTTCTAACCCCATTTGGCCTTCTGAAATGTAAACTAGGCCGGAAACTAGATTTTGCCCCTCAGCAAAACTCATGTGCAGAAAACGTATGCGTGTAACTCAGTGCATGAGCTTTGAGTACTGTATTTTCACCGTAACATCATAATTTAGAATTCATATTTACAACAGAGGGGGTAGCTAGAACTACTAAAATATATATGTTTCGATGAAATTCACACTCAAACGTTGCGTAGTCTTGTAAACAGGAATTCAGGTTTAGTCTTTAATTTTTTTAGTTTAGCTATATGTGCGAGAAATTTAGTGACATGTCCCCCAGAAATCGAAAGGCTATTGGCAGTTTCATAAACTGGTCTTTGATAGGTTCACACACTCAGAGAGTTGCAAAAATACCATTTAAATACCTTTGTTCTCGAAGGGAGGTCCACGCTTCAACCGTGAGAACTGTGAAATTAAAGGAAGTTGTAAATTTTAATCCTGAGAGAAAAAGTTAATAGTTTCCAATTTAATTAATAAACCAACAAATTGATGTCGCAATTAAACTTGACCAATTTCGCATGACAATAAAACAAAATGAGAATTTAGTTGTAGGATTAAGTATGTATGTGGCGATTTATTACCTCGTAGTCACTGAAAAATCGTGTTCAAAATATATCCGTTATTTCTAAATGCAGTGTTGTACAATAGCGAAGTATAGTACATATATTGTTGTCCTCAGGGTAGCAATTTAAAAGTCTCAGCACATTGTGCTTGGTGATCTGCAGACAATAATCAATGCATACTTCCAGTTCTAGGCTAGGGGCTAAACTGCTTGATAGCAAAAAATAAAGTTTTGTTGTGACAACTTGTGGTTTTTATTTCAAAATTTAATTGCATTATATATTTGTTGATGACAGCATTTATATTTGATTATATGTACTATGAATTTATATAATAATACATCCTAAAATTTTGTATATACATAATGTATATGTACCTATGTACAATACATCCGTTGTCAAACATTATGTAATAGCCTGAATAAGGAGCCTTGCCCTCTAGTTGTGCTTAAATTGTAGCATGTGCTTCTATTTTAGTTGCACAATCTGACCAATTTCAACAATGAACTTATTTATTTGTTTTTAAGGCTTTGGACCGATTTTTTCCCCACAAAAAGTATGGTTTAACAGTCTGCTAGTTGTTACATTTTACAGCTAATATTCTTAGTTCTCTACGTACGTATACGTACGTGTGAATTAGATAGCTAACAGGCTAACATCCCAAAAGCAGCTTAACACATAATCCAAATGTGCATCCTGAAGTAATTAAACGATTAACAGTAAATGTTTTAAAACACTTAGCATGGCGGTGACATTGACATCAGAAGGATTATTCGTCACTCCCTGCGCGTCCGTTAAAACGGACTAGATATTTGACAGGATTTTAGTACTAAACCATGTCAGTTTCTGGATCATCCAGCGTTGGCAAAACCTGTCTTGTAAATGTTTCTCTGACAACTGACTGTCAAGACAGGCAAACGCCCTAAGTGACGTAACGTGACGTAGCCCAGACTTAACTGTCAGATTTATGTTTTCTAATGACCGATATTATGTAGTGAGGACTGAGGTTAAGTCCCGGTTAAAAAGTACAAAGTAAAAACTATCTCTGTGAAGTGAACCGGGCTTTATTTACTATTTCTAAATTTACAGCTGATAAATAAATTACACTGTTTACTGGTTGACCAGTATGAAAATGAAGGTGTAAATACTGTAGCATTAGTATTTGCTAGTGAATGAAGTACATATTCACTACATACAAGTTACATGCCGTTTCGGCTATGCAATCCCAAACAATGTTTCGTTCTTGAATATATACAAATCATGGGGAACGTTTGTAATAAGCAGTTTGAGAATGGAGTGCTGCACTTTACTACATACATGTTCATTCATTTAGTTTTGTTTATTTATTTACCTACTGAATGTAGTACATTGGTAAATACTGTAGTTCGTTTTTGGAATCTTATTTATTTTGTAATTGTAGTTTATTTGTTCTTTTGACCGGAAATACCTACTAGACGCTTAAATGGTGTTAAAGCTGCCACTTTTGTACACAGGCTCAAGTTGTGCGAGGGACAGGACAACTTTTTTAGGTACAGCTTATTCAAAGGACTTAATGAAATAAAATAATTCGTGGAATTTTTCATTGCATTGTAGTTCTTTCGAAGTTTGTGACTTGGTCCCGTGTTTAGCCTGATTAAAGTAGCTGTATATACTCAAGTCATGGAACTAGGGCAGGACCCCCTGTATAAGTTTTGTTTAAAGTTGAGAAATCATTTGTGAGGCGTATGTACATCCGACTCCTGTAAGTGACCCACGCGCGGAGCGGACGCACACACTTGTTAGCGAAGCCTCAAGCTTGAAAGGTTATTCCAAAGTCAATATTTAACTTACTAGAAAAGGTGGGTTTTGTTACATTTTCTGCTCATTAAAACGCAAAGGTAGAGCCCATTGAAATTTCACACTAGATGCTGTGTAATTTTCACAAACCCTTTTAGCTTTGCAAACACCAGTACAAGTTTACGAGCCAAGACGCACACTACAGTAATCCTGATACAGTAACCCCCGACGAACGACCAAAATACTATAGTCGATTAAGACGCTCACGATTCAGAATTTCGTGATTGAGAACTAAACGTAATCAAATTTAGACTGTTCTTTACATCTAACTGGTATCTTAGGATTCAATAAAAAGTTATTGCACAGAAACACCCAATTACACAGTAATAACAATATCATTCAAACGTTTATTTTATGTGCAAGCAAATAAATGATGACACATTTATCAATTCTAATCGACAATGGACAAAAATATAAACCGGTAAATACAAAATAAGAAAGCAAAACAGCAGTTGATCAGAAAGTATTGTGCTCACAGACGAGCAGACAGTTTAGCGGCCAAGTCTGAACTACTGGCTTTAAATATGTAACAGCCCACTTGAGTGAACCTGTCGCTACCGTAATCCTCATTTGTGAGCGCATATTTGAGCTAGATCAAGTGGCTTTGGCGGGCAGCTGAACACAAGTGGCTGCGCTCGGCTGAATTTGAAATTAGCCCGGCTGGGGGGACAATTTACGCACATTTCTGGTCACGTGCCGACTGGTGTTTTGTCTGGTTACAAATTTGAACTGGTTCTGGTTTGCTGGTTGACTGGTTTAGGTTTAGGTTGTGTTAATTAGTTCAGGAAACATGAAGCAGGCAATTAAAAGCACTGGTTGAATAACAGACCACGGGGAATCGAACCAACGCTTTCGCGTCTTTGTTAAAGGACTAACAGTCATTCAAAGTATATGTACGTAGCTGTATTCATTCATTCATAGATACATGCACATATACATACATGCATACATACATACATACTGCGGATCAGACAAAATTTGAATCGCACAGCCGATATCCGAATCTTAGTTCCTTTCTTCGTTTTTCCGTGCGACGCAGCAGTCTAACAGGAGTGTAAATAAATTGCACCACAGTGGACTGACTTATAGCGAAACAAAGTATGTACATAATAATTAACACTGGAGGTTGATTTCACAAAATGGTTTTGCTAAACCATGGTTCTACGTACGTTTTCATATGAATTGCGCATAACTTCATTACGAAAAATTGCCGGATTCGTTTCAAATTTAGTAGATTTTCTAGAGCTGTGGTCTTAGCTGTAGCTAGCTGAAATTCTAGCAGAAGAGACTTGCTGTGCCGCAGGTTTGCGTTTGAACCATCCGGGAACTATCCTTGCAATTTTACACACACTCGTTCTAAGTCGTTACCTGAAGTGCATGAGTGCTTTTTTGGCTAGTGACTTGCAACAAGTTCAGAATTTTTGCAGTACTGTCTCTAATGTAAGTAATGTAATCTACGAACGATTTACACATAAAAACTCAACGGTTCATGAAAGGTTAAAACTGCAAAACTAGGAATTATGTAGATACAAGATAGTCGTACAGTCTTACTGTAGTCGTATTTCTTGTAAACTCAGTACTGTAGTAACCAGTTTTTAGTAGTCAAATGTACATAACCGTTCGGTACCGTAAGACACGAAAATCCTAGTCCGTTTGGTGTTCACTGTGCAAAATAACCTTCAATTTTTCCATTAAAAAGTAACGTTCAACTTTCAGCATACGCAAAGGCATGAAAATCTTGTGGGTGTGAATTTCAGTAGAGCGAATTCCGGCTAAATTGGGACAGGAAAGGGTAAAATTGAAAAGAATGCTAATCGTTAGACAATATTTAATTTTAGAGCCCATTTTACGCAATCAAGCTTTTTGGAAAGCTGAAATTATTTCAGCTTATATGGCTCTATTGCCTTGGAAATATGATAAATGCGTTAAATAAGTGAATTACGTAAGAACACGACATTATATAGTTTAGTTGGGAGCTCTGTAAAAGTACTGAATGTATGTGTGCCTGTTGTCAAACTGTATACAACAGTAACTTGCTAGTTCGTAAGTCAAAAGGTAACCATTGGAACTCAGAAGTTTACTATGGTCTAAAAGTTGCATTAGAACGACAGGAACGTGTGCAAAACTTTCGCCATGCTTATTTAACATTTAGTTCCATACGTGGTCGAAATCTCAATCATATCATACACGCATTTAGAGCGTTTTTTGTGTCCTGTCTCCGTAGCTCGTACTAAAGTGTGACCAAAAAATGTTAGACACTGAGACTGGACAAAACATGCGATTTCAAATTTCAGCACAAATTTCAGCCATCAAGAGTACAGTGAGTAATTACCAAAATCAGGCCTTATGAGAAAACCCCTGCCGCCCGTTGGGTCAGCCCCATTGACCCGCTCGGGCAGACAGTTCGGGTCTGATTCTCTTTCCCACACATATTTCCCGCATTAACTCTGAAACTTTGCACATTTATTGCGCCTATTGCTCAGCCATCCGTAGTCATTTTTATGGCCTCCAAAATTAGGATATAAAATTTGACAAATCACCAATTTTGAGTGTACAAAAGGGCTGGGGTTGCAAAGAGCCCATAGCAGGGATAGATAGTGTGTAATCTACAATAAAATTTGATTACGGTTTTAAAACATACAATTCTCCCGTTTTCACTGAGGTTAAAGCTGTTGCATGAGGTAATAGATGGAGTTGTATTTATAGTGTACTACACTCACATATATATGCATGTATGTACACGTGGTATTGAATCGCTCATAACTAGGCAAGGGCACGGTTATCAGTTAACCGAAATTTTTTTGACTATTTCTACAAGTTTATAGCAGCCGGAATGTGCCGTTTTAATATGCATATGTAGCCTATACAGTTATAATATTAATTACTAATTTTGAGTCGAAAACATTGAACGAAAATGATATGATGTAAGTTTTGACTTTTGTAGACATGTAGGTAGACAAATCCAGACTCAACCGGCGTATTCTGGGTTTGGGTTTGTCATCAAACTGGACTGGCTGATTGAATAACAGCTCACAGCCTGTGACGTTAACAGAGATGGAGCCGTGTTCCCAAGTGTGAACCGCTGGCCCACGGTTCAAGCAGAGTACCTATAATACTAAGACTATGAAAACGTACGTAAAACCATGGTTTAGTAAAACCACCCTTACTGTTTAGTTGTTCTTTGGCAGATATTCAAGCCCTCAAAAGTTGGAATAGTCACAAAAACAGTCAGTTGAGTCTCACCAGTATTACCAAAAGTTCACAAGTGTCTCATTTTAGGTAATGGATGATATTCCCCAAGGAATGTGTTAATTCATTGGTTTTGTCAACTAGGGGGCGGTCCGCGGTAGACCTTTTACGTTAATTGGTTTTAACAAAAGGCACATAAGGACGAGACTATACAGTAGTGATAAATGTTTGCAAGCGTTCCTTTTGTGAGCAAGTAAAGGACCATCACTTTCATGTGATACCGTCTTTCTTCGTAACAATATATATAACAATCGGACCTAATGGCATAAAAAATAAATAAAATTAATTAATAATTACGTAACTAATTAAATACATAAATTTTATGTCGTCTTCAAATTGAAGCTTAAACAGCGTTCAAGATTGGCACTTTGGAATACAGATATCAAGCAGTTATCAGAATCAGTATGTAAGTAAATATGTAGGTACAGTTTGTATGTAGTACTTACATACGTATGTAGCCTTGAAAAGTTGCTCAGAGTTTAGCTAGTATGTACAGGTATAAGTTCATATGCAGCATGTTTGGCTCCGTATGTTTCCTTGGTAAAGACCGGTACAGTATCTTAGCGGCCAATGCTCAAATTTTCATACCTGATACACACGTGTGAACACTGAACAGGAGTGTGTATGTAATGTACATAATTTCAGTAGCTACATGGATACCTAAAATATGCTTACACAGGCGCAACAGATATTAGCAAGGCAGACAAGGCTGTTAATTAGGGGTTCATTAGAGGAGCCCGGCCAATCAGGGTATGGTCGGTAGGTTTGAACAAAGCTGAGGGCAATATTGCTAAATACGGACGAGGGTAGAGCACCATATGCTGCACTCAAGTGGGACACTGTTATGTACTCTTGATGACACACCTGAGGGCAACGTTGACTCAATGCTTAGTTGACTGAGAGGTCGTGAAACTGGGAATAACTCTACAAAAGGCTGGCTAGATACGTACCTGGTAACATATGTAGATTGTACTAGCAGTATTTATACCACAGTAATCTGCAGTGTGAACGTAACACATGTAAGAAGGGGAAGACGGTGACCCCTAGACCTGGGGGCATGAGGAGAGGACGTGCTGAAAATTTGGGCAAAAGTGGGTAAAAATGGCAGTTTTTTCAAAAAATTAGCAAAATTTAGGGTATGTTTGGTCAATCTGGAGGAGGGTCCCCAAAATTTTGCCAGACCCTCCCTTATTTTGACCCCGTTACATGTATGGTACGTAGAATACCTATATTGAGAATATACACCATATTTGTATGTACACATAAATTTACCAATGTGATATTAACTTACCTATGTACTTGCTCTTACGTAAGCGCACTATTCGGACACTGTTGCAAATATGAAATTACCATGACATGGACACATCGACATTTGATGTTATATTGTGCTAACTAATACATAATCTATTTGACATAAATTAGCACTTAGTTAATAAGAAAAAAGGGTCCATACTGAAACGGTTGTTGTAAGGGTTCGCAGGTCTATAGAGTACGTACTTAAACCTCAATCACCAATTACCATGAGAATTCTCTAGCTATTTACACAGCACTTAGGCATGTTTGGAATGTGACCATATTTACAAAGGCTCATTTAAGTAGCCAGATATTCAGACTGCAGGGGGCGACATTAAAAATTGTTTTATATTTCAAAAATTGTATATCGACCGAAAGTTTAATAAAAAGTTGTAGTAACTTATAAACGTTAAATTTTAAAGAACATTTTCTTAGCAGTTTACATCTGCCCCCATCATCTGAAAATCTTGATCCTAGGATCATTGTAGTTATTGCGGTCAAAATGGACTTGTTTTGGTCATTTTGCTCGCAATAATACAATAGCATTAGAGTTTCTCTCAGACGTCAGGTCGCCCCCAGTCGGGAGAAACTGTCATAAAAGCTCCCGCCGAGTCTCATATTTGGCAAAAATTTTGATTAATGTCCGTGCGTCCTCAAAATATAATCTATTTTCGGTGCAGACCTATTGTCACCTGAAGTGGCTCAAATATGAGAGAGTTCAAAGGTCACGGCGGGCGCCTATGAGACTCGACAGGAGATCTTTTTGAGACTGAGCGGCGCTAAAATCACGTTAGCTCATAAATCATTCTCACGCCTGTCTTCCAGACCCCGGGGGTTAATATAATCACAGATTATAATTATTCTTTTGGTATACGGTAGCCTGGCAGATATAGGTGTAGTGTAAAATGACCTTAAAATAAGGAAACGCTATCTTATACACGTGATTATTTGATGCTTGCTTTGTTTGCTGGTGTGTGCGGGGGCGGGGGAATTAAGGTTTTATTTGGTTTTTTTGCAAGGTTTCAAAAATAGAATATTTAAAACAACTCTTGTTCGATCAGAATCTTCAGGGTCTGTCCAACCTATATTAGAAACGCTTCCAAATAACTGCTGGCATTTTCAGCAGAAAGTTTTGTTGGTTTAGTTTCGAAAAAAATGGCTTCACTTACAAACTGATACGAGATGTGTCGAGTTTGTCTGAATATTCTGCCAAAGCCGTTTCAAAACAGTTTCACTGGTTTTGGATACCCAACTTATAACCTTTGGATATTTTCTTGACCCCAAGGTCAACCTCACCCCTTTAACCCCCCGTACATCTGTCTCACGACCTAGAAGCGCGTGTCTGTAACCGAATAGCAGATTTATGACCATAAAATTATTAGTAATTTGTATTGTTGCTTTCACTTGACAATTATTCAGGCGATTAAAATGTAAATTTTCCTACATGTTTTTATAAGCTCAATAGGCTTGAATTTACACCCCTGCCGCCAATAAGAGAGCCGACAGTCAAAATATGCTCAGGGCTTAATATCAAATTTCGGATATTAGGCGACCCCCAACGTGAATTTTGGACAGATAATCGTGCAAACTTCATTTTAGCATGAGTTTTAGACACCTCCGCGAAATTTACACGATTTTCTATTACTTGAGAGTGTGACTAAGTATGGGAAAAATTTTACACTTTGGATATCTTTACAGTGGACATTACGCATCAACAAGCATAATTACGAGTATGAATAGGTACGTAATTTTTTCTTTACCGTATTGACGTTATCACAAAATCAATTTTTTGGGATAGATTATTAAGATTGAAAAACATGTGTTGTTTTTTACTGAACGTCCCCCTTCACTAAGATGTCGTTAGTTTCCCGATGCGTTGTAAAACAAAACAACTAAAACATTAAATTATGCGAATTAAGGCTTTGGAAATGGATTAAGACGTAAAAAGTTTTTGGAACTTCGCAAAGACAGGTTTCTGTTTTAGTGCAATCACAAATCGAGTTGTCATTAAATTTTATTATTAGTCAATAAGACACTGAAATCTGGATTTGGTGAAAAACAAAATGTACATGAATTTCAGGTCTACATATATACTTATATTTTGTCACATAAGTTTTGCAACGGAACTGTAAAAGTACAGAAGCCTGTTGCGCTCCTCAAGAACAGAGATATAGTATGAGTATAAAAAAGGAGTCTTTTGACCCTATTATCCTCACAATGGTTGCCTCAGTCAACCACTAGTGGTCCATTCGTTTACAGGATTAAGCAGATTAGACTGTTGGTAGTATGAAGTTTAGGAATGGACATCGGACAAGTCAGCTGCCATGTCATAATCAGTTAAAATAAGTCAATAAGTAAAAATTGTAAAATTTTGCAATTAAACAAGTGAATAGAGACATTGTCACGCTAACATTTGTCGATCATTTGAAGACACTAGAATTATAAAAACAGACAATGGGGTCCAATCAAAGGGCTGACGATCAAGCGAAAGTCCAGCAATCGCAAACTAATGTAAAGATTGGCTGTTTTGGAAATTTATTAAATTTTTGTCGAGCAAATGAAAGTCAAGCGAATGAAAGTACGTCATCCCAACCTGTGCGTAAACTATCACCGGACTAAAGGAAGTTCACATGTACGCGTAGCGTTAGTGTTTGTGCAGACGAAACCTAAAGGTACAAACCAAACAGTTTGCTCCAGAAGTTTTAGCATGGATCTCTAAGTATAAATTTTAAATCGTTTGATATGACTAAAAACTCGTTTAGGCCGGTAAAGAAATGAGACCCCAAAGGAGTAATTGCACCAGCAAGAGTATATTACATATGTACATACTCTTGATATCACGAAGATGGAAGATTACGTAAAATATGTAATTAGCGGTCATGATTCCAGGTTCAAGCTTCATACATTACTAATAGTTTTCTACTATACTATTGAATCAATGAATTCACAAAAAAGCTCTGGTAGCTGATAACAAGGTACAGTCCGATAAACAACAATCCGAATTACGTACAGGTCCTTTGAAAAAATTTCTTTGACAGAATATCCGTTTTCATTAACGAAGAATTAATTTTTAAACAGTTTAATTCGAAAGAACAACATAGACCACTGACAGGTGTAAAACCAGCATGGAAAAATGTGATAAGATTTTATCGCTAATTCGATGCGACGTAGTCTGTCTAAATTTGTCACAGCGATTATTTAAACGACGCTTCAAGGCAAAATTGTTTCAAAATAATCATGTTAGAATTAGTCTATCACTGTAGGGCAATCATTTAACATGAATAGATACGAAAATTAGGCTGATAATCACTTGTATTTTCATCTAATCTTTTGTCCTGGGAGGAGCCCTGGCCTTGAAAATGATAATTAGTGAAAATCTGCGTAAAATTGGCAATTACACTTTATTTTATGGCTAAAAGTGCAAATCTTTGCGTCGTAATTTATTACAGAGCTATTTATAAGCAGTTTATTGCTAATGGTAGCATCAAGAGTACACAATAGGGTCATAGGGACTATTATGTACTCTTAGTAGAAGTTTGCGTGTCGACTAAGAACTACGTGCTCATAGTAAAAAGTAGAATTAGAAAGATGCAGATGTTTGTTTTCAGGGTGTTTCAAACCAATTTTTAGTGTCAAAAATAGAAAATAACGGCGTTTTTTTCTATAACGGAATAGTTGCTAATAATACTTATATGCAGCAAAATTTCGTATTGCATTTTCCGTAAGGTCCCCAGTGCGATGAGGTTACAAAATACTGTTTTTACAGTACGCATATATATAATCACATATCAAGTACATTCTCATGTACCTGAGACTTGCCGTCAGCCTGGCGCCAGATTACAAATCGGTTGAATGCCTTCGTTGCAGAAAATTGGGGGAGTAATTAGTGATTCGACTCCGCCCTGCCTGACCCCCGCAACTAATTTTGCGGAATAACACGACCTCTATAATTACTCTACAATAGGGTTGAGATTCATATAGCAATAATATGTCTTACTGTGGAGTCTGCTTGAGAAAGTACATCAATAAATTGTTCTGTAGGTGGTACATAGTTCTGTAATCTCAGTTCCCCTATTTTCCGACAGATCTATGTTCTTTGGGTAAAAATGCTATATAGTACTATGCAAAAAAGTTCCCTCTTCGTCGGCGTACGATGAGCTTCATCCTTGGCAAAAAGTGACGACGGTGGCCGGAGAATGACGAAGCAAAATTTTTGTTTATTGCATGCGGAAGTTTCTTAGAGTGCAAAGAAGCTAAAAAATTGTGTTTGACCTTTTGTCAACGTCAAACCGCGTCGTCGTAATTTTAATAAACTAAACCAAAAAATGCCAAGAGCAACTTTTTATTTGGTTTGAAATTCCAATATTATGACTAGCTGTTATGTACTACGTTTGGCCAACAGCAAGTACCTACAAAAAGGTAGCTACCACACTGTTATAGTGCCATAGCTACCTATACGTAATGTATTTTTATGTAATTAATATGAATTTGGGACTGTCATACTATCCACTGTAGTCATGCACTAGTGCTCATTATTTAGCCGATTATGTACGTAAATACTCCTTATTGCGTAATTTGTTGACGAAAATAATTAAAAATTATAAACCAGTCATTATGTTGCGTCAAATTTTAATGGATTAAAATTAAATTTCGCGATCAAATGACGCAATTTGAGAATCAAGCGTTTTAGGCTCAGTATAAACTCATCCTAAACCTCAAATTAATGCGTAATTCTGTAATGGCCTGCATAGACTTTATGCAGCGATGAAATTTTAATTATACTATTCAGTACAAGCTAATTCAAAGTTCTTAAGCTAGAAACGTAATTGCTTGTGTTTCCGCCACGTGTTTTTGAGCAGTAGCTGGATTATATTATTTGAAATTATTAGGTACAACTCTAACTAAGAATTTAGGTACAACTCAAACTAAGAATTTACGGATTAAAAATATTCCTAATTAATTAGGACGGGAAATGTGTCATACTCATACAACCAGAGTCGTAAAATTGTTTTTAACCGGAAGTTCGCGTCGAATCTAAAGTTCGGGTTGTACTCGTCCGTAAAGACATAAGAAGTAAGAACAGCGACATCAATGAATTTCGGTCAGCTTCTGTGAAGAAAGAAAGTAATTTACGTATATATACGCACATCTTTGGTACCTAAACCAGCAGTATAGTGCGTAGCTATACCGAAACGAAATCGACGTACATATATATATAGATATATATGAAGGTGTGGGGAACTTGATTAAGCAATGCTTTGTTTATTTTATTCGTGGCGTAATTACAGACATAATGTATCAAACACATTAATCGAACGTATTAGACTGATAGAAAGCAATTATCACGGTGATCCCGAACCTCTATTGTAATACGTTTTCTGAAACCGTAAAAGTTAATACTGTAGCGAGTAACGACACAGAATTTATAGGTTTTATATCAAAACGCAATATGCTAAGCATAGTATGTATTACACAAATTTAATTAATTATAGCTTTTGAACTAAAGCGGAATGTTTTCCATAATATAGCATAGGGATGGTGTGGGACATAACATAGGTATGTAATTATTGATGTAATGGAATAGTATACTGTACTGTACGTATGGCTAATTTGTAGGTTCACGCTCAAACAAAACATCTTGCATTGAATTTTCTATATATATTTACAGTTCTCTGTTTAAACTTGAATTTGAGCATCTTAATGCCAAGAATGTGATTGTTTTAAAGATATTAAACAAAGACTCTCACACTATGCTTGTTTGACAAGCAAATAACACTTTCTAGACAATGGGGGTGCGTAAAAGTTCATCTGATTTTTGAATTACAACAAAAATATAAAAATGTATAAATTTCAAAAATGAAATAACGTTTAACAAAGCAAAGCAAAGCCAAAATTAAAAAAAATTTGGTTCCTCAATGGATATACTTTTCAATAAATACTGGAGGACTTTATATACATTTGTAAAATTAACTTTTCTAGCATATGTTGCTGTCTGCTAAATATAGTAGAGGCATTAAAGCTGTAGTTCATCTCGTCAGTCGTATTCTCAGAGAGCTCATAAACTCACTGATACCAGTATATTCCTCATTTGGTGAAGTGTATACAAGAGTTAATAATAACAAGTAGGCCCCAAAAGGGGCAAGGTTCCTTCCCCGAGTGTCTACCTTTCAGGTTTAAATGAATTAGTTCTCTATTTCATACTTACCGTAAGCTGCTATACCTATGTACTTCGTATCTTACTCTACTTTATAACTAGCTTATTCTAACTTAATCTAAATACGTAGTACGTACAAAAAAGTGCTGCAGGATGTTAAGCATCCCGCTGCACGAGCCATTCGGCTCAAAAGTGACACTTTGATCTGAGCTGAGCAAATCAGCTCTAAGAACAAGAAGCGATAAACACTGTTTTCTAATGGCTCTTATATACTGCTGGTGAAACATCCCGGTGCCGATTTTGAAAAAGTACATTGTTACAGCAGTGTACATCGATTATTGATTTTTCTGCATATACGCAGACAAAAATCAACAGGCAGCTCCCAAGCTGAAAATACACGTAAAACATACTGGCTATGCAGCCTGCTCAGTAGCGTTAAACGCTATGAGCAGTTAATTTCAAAACAATAGTTCCTTCTCTAGAAGGAACAAAAAACTTGTAGTTAGTATGTACGTTTATCTACATAAAGTATGTAGG
>JASANF010004726.1:0-12523 GCA_030248245.1 Trissonchulus sp. WLG1_4 | reverse complement strand
CAATCTTTCCAAATGCAGTCTGGACCAAATCATCAGCTTCGGATCTATGTAATATCAAGAGTACAGAATAGCACTATGTACATATTATGTACTCTTTGTAGTATGAAAAATTTCTTCGTCATGTTCTATGTTACCAACGGTAACCTGTTACCGCCTTCTGAAGTTACAAAGCTTACAGTTGAGCAATCATGAGTTTTCGGGCTCTAATGTGGCTAAGTCGGGCTCTAATCCAGTTAATATTAAAATGGGTAAAGGCCCTATCCCTTATGTACTTGATTATTCGAACAGGTAGACTTTTTAACAAAAAATGACCAGAAAGTGCAGCTATAAATAATGCATCTTATTTGAGTGCAAGTGATTGGAATAATTTGTAAGGAAACTTAAAAGATCCGAGTCTGAACTCTGCATTATAATCAGGCATAGGCCTAACTATTTTCTAGTCTATTATTCTACTACAAACCTCACGAATACTGTTACATGTAAAAGTAG
Organism: Trissonchulus sp. WLG1_4; assembly: GCA_030248245.1. NCBI lineage: Eukaryota > Metazoa > Nematoda > Enoplea > Enoplida > Ironidae > Trissonchulus > Trissonchulus sp. WLG1_4. The sequence continues at coordinate 12,034 of JASANF010004726.1, read as the reverse complement.
TTTTAAACATTTGGCAATTATATATTGAAATTTTGAAAGTGTATTTTTTTAAATGTTGCACATTTTCAGGTTTGCTTTATTTTGTCCCCTTAAATTAAGCTTCAGGCGTAGGCTTCGGTATCTTTTTCCCTGGTCAGCCACGTTAAAATACATACGCTATACTTTTATGTCCATTCAAATAGTTAATTCTTTTTACAACAGCCTATTTGTTTTTAGTGGTCAGTTTCACTTTTTATAGGTTAGCAGTCTTTTTTACTGTGTTATGCCTGAAATGTTTATTTTCAAGTAATAATTGTACTATGTGAAACTAAACTGATCAAAATGGACAAATTTTGAGGAACAGGACAGACCGAACTTACTTGCTACAGACTCCATCGTCAAAACAAAGTCTTAGTCGCTTGATTCTGCAGATATTGTAGTTATGTATACTTTGGCCCAAAAATTGGGCTTGTTTAGTGGCTTATGGCCATAAAATTGATTCTTAGAAGACGCTCAAAGGAACAAAAAACTAAACAAATTAACAATTTTTGGCACCAAAATTATACACATCAGTTCAGTATACTCCATTTGGAAAGGAAAAACAGAAAAAACCTCGGATTATAATATGTACAGCAAATATATAGTTCTACTGAAATGCACCTATTAAACTTGGCACCTAAATGTACCTACTGCTACTGGACCAAATTTGCACGGCTCATTGTGGCGGTGGATCAAAACTCAATGATTTTTACACAAAATTGCTGTTTCTTACACATGCTCAAGGTTATTCAAGCCAGGTTTGCAATGTTCTGCATAGTTTTTGCTTAAAGGTGCTTGCCAAATATTCGTCTATTGCAAATAATGTTCAGCCTTTTTGAGTAATTATAATTGTTTTTCTTATGTTTCTATGTTTTCTTTTTATATGTTTTTCTTGATGTTTTCTCATCACTTTTCCTAAAATATGTTTCTTCAGCTTCCATAACCTACAACTAAGACCCAAGTCTGAAAACTATAAATATGATTTTTATATAATATATGTGATAAATCGCACACAACTTACATATCTGCAATTGAATGTGTATATTCTATGCAATATCCTATCTATAATATTAAACATTTTTTTACAGTTTACTTTGATATATTTTGACACTGCGCGGTCGGTACAGTAGAAGTTAGGTTTTGTTCAAGTTGAGCTAAACTAGCCATAATTATTACAAATTTTTAATAACTGTGGTTTTCGAATTATGAACACGACGTTTTAATTTGATAAACTAGGTATGTATGTATTTCGTTTGAAAACGTATTATAAAAACTACACCAATGCACAGTTTTTTGGTTATTAAAATAATTTTAAACACTTCCGCATCAATACTGTTTGTCATCTTCTTCTTTAGGTATATAATTTGTCATTGTTTTTATTCACCTTGATGAACAGGGGAGTAATGACCAAAAAGAATCACGCAGGTGACAGGTTAAACATACAATACTTTTACTTTAATGAGCAATTGTTCAAAAGTTTTGGAACAAAATTTTTTGCACAAAGTCGTGCTAAGAAGTACTTGAGAAACCAAGAATTAGGTCAAAACCCTGGAAATAGGAAACAGTGACTGACTAAACTCAAGAATAACAGGACCAATTGTTTGTAAACTTTTAGCAATTTTGGTTTCTCTGCAATGTCAAACTTTGAACAGTAAAAACTTTAGCAAATCTTTTTTTGAAAAAACTTTTTAAACGATGAAATTACTAGCCAACTTGCTCTTAAAGCCACTTTGAAGGCCCGAAAATGTTCTTATCTTCATTGAAGATAACAACATTTATTCTACCAAAATTTTAGACGCCAAACCATTGCTATATAATTTTTGTTTGACTGAAGAACTTGAAAAGAAAAAATCGATAAGTGTAGAAAATTGGATTTAGAAATGTTTCGTTCATAACATAGCAATCGAATAACGCAAACGCTTGAATTTGAGTATAAATTCAAATTTAGAAAAAAAGTAGAAAACTAAAAAAACTAAAAAACTTAGGGCTAATTCATTTACCGGATTAGGTAAACCGACTGGACTTACCTATTTTAGTCCGAGGATTTGGATTGACAAATCGTTTTAAATGGTCTAAACTAGTTGAAATACATAAGTCAGCGTAAATCTTCTTAGCGAAGTAAGCCAACTTTTTTGCATGAGTAAGGTTAAGGTCAGTTGCAGATAGTGCAAAGTACAAACAATCAACCGTAAAGCTTGTGTCATTTTTTCATAGCAGCTGATTAAACTTTGACCTTGACCCTGACCCTGTGCCCTTAACGACAAGTATGAACCGGGGTTTATAAGTACAAAATACCTCTACTCAAACTCATTATTGTTGCATCGTGAAACATCATACTGAACACCACCAGTGTTAGGAAAGTGAGAATGCTTACAATTAAATTTTCCCATAGTTTTGATCGTAAAGATATGTAGTTATCTATAAGAAGACGTTTTGGCAATCTTGGCCATGAAATTAAGTGCAGCTGTGGAGTCGAAATCAATTTATTATAGGACACTTTTGTAGTTAAAATCTCCTTTTTGCAATAACATCTTTTAGCTCTATTCACTACTATGTACCTACATAAACGTTGCTTAATGTTTTGCTAAGCGAACGATGTGAAAAGTGTAAAGTACGAGTTTATTCTTCGCCATTCTCCCATAGTTTTGAAAATAAAAAAAAGTATATTTGAAAATATAACATTCACGTGTTATAATGTGGCCCCAGGTCTTATAGACTTCGGGCTAAATACGCGGACTAAGTCGTCACGATTGGGTACTCACTACTCATTTGTCACCACTTTTTCCAATGTTGACGCTGTACTCAATTATCCCCAAGAGTACTCTTTTGTCACTCAGTGTACTCTTTTGTCTCTCACTCACCCCATTCGTCAGTGTGGACTCAAAACTAATTCGTGAACTTATAAAAGTAATTTGTAATTTGTAAAAGAATTATTTGTGTTAGTACATAAGTAGAAGTGTATATGTGGTAGTTCAGAGCAGGACCCAGTCAGGTCCCGGACCCAACTAGTTCAGAGCAGGACCCCGCTACAGACTAGTTCAGATCGGGACCGTCAACTTTACAAAGAGGCGGTTTAACATAAAAGTCTGAAGAGCAGACCAGTAGTGTAGTTGCTTATGTAAGTGTTAGATAAACTTATAAATTCAAATGGCTGCGAAGTAATTGCACTGAAAACGGACCCTGACAAGAAATTGTTGAAACGTAGTTTTTTGCCCGAACTTTTGAAACAACAACTTTATAAACTGGTTTTGTATAATTTCAATGTTTTTGTAATTTATTCAAGTCGATAATTACGTAGTTCATTAAAGTTTAAATTGTAATTTGTGTTAACGCGTTAAAATTTCGATATAGGCGAAACAAGATAACATCGTTAATTAGTACAAGTGAGCCAATTATATATACAAACATGACAAAACTGGTCCTGTGTAGTGCGCAGGCATCTTTTGTGTAAGTCTGACTTTTGCGGGTCCCGATCTGGACTAGTCTGTAGCGGGGTCCTGCTCTGAACTAGTTCGGTCCGGGACCTGACTGGGTCCTGCTCTGAACTACCACATATACAGTAGATACTCATAATTGAAACAAAATACTAGAAGCTACACATAAAACATAACAAATAACATTAAACATAAACAACAACAACAAAGTATTAGCTGTTAACCGGCTAGGCGCTGAACAGGTTTTTTTTTTTAGCAGTTCACTTTTTGTCAAACTTTTGTTTTTTCCGATACCCTTCTCAAAAACAATGAAAGCACCAACTTACGGATTCTAACAGGCATTTTAGTTGTGACAGACGCAAGGCTACGGTAAAAGACGTGTCAAACACGCTCCGCAGATTGTCATTTTAACGCTAGCACTGCGTTAAGATACCAAAATCAAAATTAAAGACCTGTTGGGCTGTGGCCCAACAGGAATAAAAAGGGCGACAAAAGTTTACGCCAAGTGACAAAAGAGTACTGTGAAAGTTACAACTAAGTACAACACCAGTCTCACAGTCAAGACTGTCGCCTAATGGTGCCCAGGGCGCGCAGTAATAACAGCTTGACGCGAAGGGCTTTTTGTTGTTGTTTTGAAAATGAGACAGTGCCAAGAAAATAATAGTCAAATGAACAAAACTGTTCGACACATGGGCACACAAAAGTGTATAAATCCTCTGCTGTACTTAATTAAGATTCCAAAGCTCTTTAAAGCACTTTTAAAAATTCTACAGCGCACTTTATAAAGCTGTTTATTGTATGCCTTGAAGTACTGTAAAGCAACCACGGCTAAACTTAGCTTTGCTTTATTAGGGAGTAGAAAACAGTTATACAGTTATATAGTTATACTCTTCGGTTATGCTACAACAGCTAGGGTCGATTCTTCCTTACTGCCGTATGTCCGTTCAACCATTTTCCTGTTTTTATATAGTTAAATTACATTGTAGTCATTCATGCTGGTAATTTCGACAAACAGTTATCAAAATTTGTATAGAAATGTAGCATAAGCAATAAACCGTACAAAATATATGACCATGCGGTATTGTTTTACGTTTTGTAGATTTGTGGATTTATAATTCGCCTTGCGAATCTTAACAAACAATGAGAATAAGTGCAGCTGCGTGTTCAAAATTCATTGCTTTTGCATTCTTGCTTTTCCATTAGAACTACTTCTCTACAAATTTCAACAATACCGAAAGTTTAAGATTTAGTTATCTTATCTAAAGTTTAACAATACAAAAACTTTAAAAGTGCGTAATCTTCTTAATATAAGCTTAATTGTGAGAAAATTTTAAGTTCATTAGTTCTTATAAATTTCTCACAGATTTAATTAGCAAAGACAATTATTCAAACACTGCAGTATAAAACGCCCATTTCTTAAACTCAGTCTCACTCTGTTCTGTTTTGAAGCGAACCATGAACACCTCTGGTACAAACGCCACTGAAGAAGAAGTCTTCAACGCCAAGCCCTATATTTACAACACCATCTACATTTTGCAAGGACTAACTCAGATCCTTGGCAACGCGCTGATAGTAGCAGTGATAGCAACCACCAAATGCTTGCATCGCAAGGAGTACGTTTTGCCCGCAGCCTTGGCGGCTTCAGACGTTGTTCTCGGCTGTGGCCAATTAACAGCTGGCACTTATCGGACCTACCTCCTGCTGACCAATCAGGATAAAGTACTCATGAACACGTGGCAGTGTCTGTGGAAGCCCCATAACCAGTTCTTTCTGATCGGGGGCTATTCCGTACCCACCATCTCTTTTCTGATTTCGATAGATCGACTGATTGCGTGTAGTAGCATCCGTGCTTATGTGGCAATGACTAAAACCCATATGCTAGTGCTGGTAGCTTCGGGGTATGCGCTGTGTCTTGCACTGTACGCTGCTGTGACTGTAGATTCCTACCAGCATATACATCTGGGCAGTATTTTCCCACAAATCTGCTACACCGTATATGCTTTGTCCTATACCTTCAAAGTCTACGTTCACAACATGTTTCAACTGATAATGTCCATCGCAACTATAGTGTTTTATGCTATAGCCATGTTTGTGTTGCGAATCCAGCTGAAAGATACTGGAATGACGGAATTGCTGAAAATCAAAATGGCCAGACAAGTTAAAGTGACCAAAATGTTGCTACTGGTAATTATCTGTACTTTGTTCATGCACAGTATACCTTTAGGGGTCATGGTATATAACAATTTCGTGGACGCTCCCATACCAGCGTTAAATTTCATAATGCCTCTATGCTGGATACTTGTCAATTTCAACTCAGCTAACAACATTGTAATTTATTTGGTCAAAAACAAAGATATAAGAGCAGGGGTGGTCAGAATTCTGAAAACAATCTTTTGTATTTCAACAACTAGAGTGTCGGCATTTGAGAATTCAAACACTAAGCAAAACAACACTAGCGTTGTAACTGCAAATGGAAAGTAAAGAGCAATTTCAATCAATTTTCGAATATTGGAATATTGGAATATATAGAATTTAGAATTTAAGAATATATTGGAAAAACTTATGTATTTTAAACTTTTTAATTTTAAAACGTGGTGTCAGACGAAGTTGTAATCCTTTGTTCAAAAAGTTTAAAGCGATTTCAAATTATATGTGATAATAAAAGCCCACACCAGGTTAAAAATTTTTTATGTTTTTGAGTATATACCAGTATTTTGAGTAGTTACCATTTTGTTTAATAGTTTTGGTGGCATTGGATGGGCATGTACTGAATTTAATTGGCCGATTATAATTCTACAAAATTGTAATACGCTGCCGATAAAATTCTGTATCTTATTTTGTAGTGTCAGCTTTTACAAAACAGTTCATGTTGTTGATTGTGTAATAATTACAAATATTATTTACTGATATTTTCACGAACTTTGTATTTTGTGACATGTACAGCACTCTTCATACAATTAAATCGATACATATACTAAATTGTAGTCTCTACTTGATAGCTACCAAAATTACTTGCTACAGACACCGTAGTCAAAGCGGAGTCGAAGTGAAAAATTAATTTTTGCAATTTTTTAGTATTTGATGTATATTGGAGTTTCAGTTTCCTACGAACTTCACTTTTTTACCTACCTACCTACCACAATCGTTCATAAATGTATGTTTTTTACTCATTCATTAAGGGCTCATGATGTTATTGTTAGGGTTGTATAACAGCAGGGGTGATTTCAACCATTATTAACCTTTAACCCCACTGTTCGCGAAAACATCAAAAACTCACTAGCAAGTGCAAAGTTAATCTTAATTTTGATCAGGACTGTAAAGTTGTATTTAGCTGAGGATTTGTTAAACAATGAGACATTGAATATTTTTCCACAACTAAAACCATGTCACAAAGCAAGTCACGCGTTCTATTGTTTGAGTTTGTTCAAAGTCACAGTTACTGTTTGACCTATTTTCATTAATTATCACCATTGTGAATAACAAAGGTGAAAACAATAGAAAATGATTGAAAGGTGTGCAATACGACAACCCCATTTTGGTCTGATAACATTCCCTAATTTTTGTGTTAGCTGTTTTCCCCAACAAACAAATTAGCGCTCAGCAGTATGCCTAGCAAAAAGTTGTGTTGTTGCGTAATTAAAGTTTAAATAAAGCTTGTTTGCATTTACTTTTGCTACTTATTTACTTACTTACTCACTTACTTACTTACGAATTTAACAATTGTTTGGCGCAATTTCGGCAATGAATACAACAGAGTATACAATATTTTTCTGCATTTGCATTGTAGAAGGATTACTTCAGACATTTGGTAACTCTATCATTTTGATTGTTATTGGAACTACAAAGCAACTGCGAAAAAAAGATTACTATTTTTCGTTTGCGTTGGCCATTGCAAATGGAATTTACGGTGCTGCGTGTTGACTGCAGGCAGCTACAGACTAAATTTAAGGCCTATTCACACGAGGGCGCATGAGCGAGCGCATTGCATGGCGTACGCCATGGCGCATGAGCGAGCGCATGAGCAGGCGCATGAGAGGGCGCATGAGCGGGCGCATACGCACACTTGCCTACTGCATTGTGTGAAATAATGCAGCAGGCTGTGTGAAAACATAATGCACCCGCTCACGCAATGCACACAAGCACAATGCACACAATGCACACAATGCAGTAGGCAAGTGTGCGTGTGCGCCCGCTCATGCGCCCACTCATGCGCCCGCTCATGCGCCCGCTCGTGCGCCCTCTCATGCGCCATGGCGTACGCCATGCAGCAAAATCAGCCATACGAGTAACCTTAACTTTTTGCTAGGCATAAGACTGCTGAGCGCTAATTTGTTTGTTGGGGAAAACAGCTAACACAAAAATTAGGGAATGTTATCAGACCAAAATGGGGTTGTCGTAATGCACACCTTTCAATCATTTTCTATTGTTTTCACCTTTGTTATTTACAATGGTGATAATTAATGAAAATAGGTCAAACAGTAACTGTGACTTTGAACAAACTCAAACAATAGAACGTGTGACTTGCTTTGTGACATGGTTTTAGTTGTGGAAAAATATTCAATGTTTCATTGTTTAACAAATCCTCAGCTAAATACAACGTTACAGTCCTGATCAAAATTAAGATTAACTTTGCACTTGCTAGTAAGTTTTTGATGTTTTCGCGAACAGTGGGGTTAAAGGTTAATAAGAGTTGCTGCTTTTGTGGTTGTTCAGAATGTAAATCGAAATTGCAAAAATTTGACAAAAAGTACTCCACTAGGAATCAACGATCTCACTTCACCGTTACGGAGTTACGGACCAACCAGACTCACCACTCGGCTACACATAATCACATTAATAATATAATAATTCATATGATACATAATTCATATGATTATTCACATTAATAATCATAGGTAATTCATTTTAAAATCGACAGTAAAGTACTATTACCTGCTTCCAAAGTAAAGTAACAGCTACAGATTACAGACCAAGTTAAATTTACAAAAAGTTTGGGACACTCACGACTGTACCCCGCTTGCAGGTTTTCTCTGCTTGCGGGATTGGAAGTGAGGTCTCAAAACTCTCCCTAAGCAGATTTTTAAAGTCCTCTGCGAATCATGGTAATTTAGATGTCACCCCTTAAGTAGCTTAGGAATACTCTTGTTTTGTAGTTACTACTCGTAGCCTGGTATAACTCCAACACAAGGAATAATTGAATCTGTGCGTAATGCTCGACCACCTTATGGGCCTAAAAATTTGAATTTTATATGATTATTCGTCACTTAATAACTTCATAACCTTCTAAGTTTCAATTGCCAAAAGCTTTTGACTGAGATTTAGCAGTTTAGTTGGCTGCAAAATGGGACGCTTATTTTGGGTTACTATGTAAACTAAGAGGGTACACTATCGCTGGCCCAACAGGTACCTATACAATGGCCTCTGGTCAATGTACTTAAAAATATATGCTTAATGCTTATTGAATACTTTTGTTGTAAATGAGAATTAGGGCCTATGAGACTCGGGGGCTGTGGTGTAGTGGTTAGCATGCTTGACTTCGAAGCAGGTGGCCCGGGTTCGATTCCCGGCGCCTCCATCTCTTTCATTCTTTCTAAATTGGGGCATCCTCTTTCTATTTAACATAGTGGCGACCGTGACATAGGACGTAGAGGATAGGGCCGGGTCCTCAGGACAGCCCTATCCCCGAACCGTCTTCGGAGGTGGGTTAGGAGCCCCATGCCCTGGGTTGAGGTTGGCACTTCAACCCTTACGGTACTCGTGCTGTGTGCAGTATGAATGTGTACATAGTCTTGTCTTGTGTGGTCCCTCGGTTAAGGGTAAACCGAAAAACCCTCGGGTTCGGTTAGGGGTGAACCGGAGAAAACCCTCGGTTTCGGTTAAGGGTGAGCCGGTCAAAACCCTCGGTATTGGTTGAGAATCGTTCTGGGTCGATCGAGAAACCCTGTGGTTGCGGGTAAGCCAGGAAACCCTGAGTGTGGTATGATTGAAGTAGGCTTGGAGGCCTACGTGTGAATGTGCTCCGCCCTTGAGGCATCGGGTTCGCCCCGGGAGCATGAGTATCGACCGAGTATCGTTGCAGGGTCGCAACGATGTTCGAAGGGGGGACCCTGTTGTAAATGAGAATTAGGGCCTATGAGACTCGGGGGCTGTGGTGTAGTGGTTAGCATTCTTGACTTCGAAGCAGGTGGCCCGGGTTCGATTCCCGGCGCCTCCATCTCTTTCATTCTTTCTAAATTGGGGCATCCTCTTTCTATTCAACACTTTTGCCGAAAACTTAGCTTGTTTCACAAAAATGGTCTCGGCTGAAAGCGAAAGCACTTGCACGTCAAGCCAAGCGTCTACTCGGAAGAAAGCTCAAGTTACAACTAAGTGGAATTCCGCTCAAACGGCATCCCCGCTCAAACAGCGCAATATATTTTTTATATTTAGCAGGAAAAAAGGACCTAAAAGCTGGTCCACGCTTTGGGACAATGTAAAGTATAAATGTAAACAAAATAACAATTGACAATGTTTTTGTCACTTTCAGTTGCAATTCCTTGTTTCTACGCATAACTTCGCCCAAGTTCTTGTCAAGATTGAAGAAATGCAAACTCATCAGAGCTAAACAATAAATGATCACAGAAGCAGATAGAACAAAAACTAGAAACTTGTCATAGCCCGAAGTTATTGCCCCAGGTGTACCGCAAGTGATTTTTGTTGTTTTGTTCTGTAGATTTAAATACGAGATAAATAATGCAGATCCGGTAAACATGACGGCAAAAACATAAACCATAACACAGGAAACAGCTATTTTTGCAGCAGTAATTTTGTTGTAAGCTGTTATGCGATCCGTCTGTCGATAGAAATGAACATCAGAATTGTTGGTATTGATACCTGTGAAACAAAGGTAAATGAATAAGTCACGCGCATTCCCATGCCAGTTTGAGACTGTGCAGCGTGTTTGTTACGACTAAAGGCCTATTCACACAAAATTATGCCACACAAGTTAAGGGGGCGCTCCGGGAATCGGGGGTTACATCGAAAATTGGCAAAATAATTGGCAAATGTCAAACCTTATTATACATATTTGTACTATGGCACAAACGAACAGTGGAGGTAAAATTTGAAATCACGTGATCATGTCACGTGACTCCCAGAGCACCAAACGTGAGTGAATTTTCGGCAAACGATAACTCTGCTTATACTTTGCGTGTAGTCACACTTTCTATACCAAAATTTAGCTTATGTGCTTCTCTAGTTGAACATTATTTTAGTTTCTAACATTTATGTCAGGTTTGAATAAAAAATGTCATTATGTGTTTTCGAAGTCGAACTCTGAGCAATAAAATTCATATAAAAAATTTCTAAGCTTTATTTAAAAAACTAAACAATTGTTCAACTGCGCAGAGCCCAAGGCTATAATTGTGCAAAATTTTGTTTGAAAATATCTTACCAGCATTTTATAATCGAATGCCGAAAAATTATTCACACAGCCTATATTTGAGTCTGCTGCTTCTGAAAATGGTTTCTTGCGCAATTTTTTTGCACAGAACGCAATAAAATTGTTTTAATTTTTCATTACGACTAATAAAATCTACGTATCGTCTGTTTGCAAAACCTCAAAAAGCGTTGATGCACTGGCTTACTTGCTGAATTTGTGTAAAAGTCGAATAAAATCAGTAAATTGTCCAATTTTTTCCAAATTTTTTGCTACGGAGATATGCGCGTCAAAACATCAGAAATAGTATTTTGGGCAACTTTTCTCCAAGAATGATAGGTCATTTTGGCTGTTTTTCAAAAATACGGCCCAAATCCTTGATTCCCGGAGCGCCCCCTTAAGGTTACTCGTATGCTGTTAATCATTACTGCTTGTGGGGCGGTTTTATATACCCTACCAGCTACCATTGAGTTTTTTGGAAGTATGGGGTTGTTCTCAAAAACGTCTAGTCATATTTATGGACCAATTTGCTGGATATTTATGAACCTAAACTCGGCCAATAATGTTTTTATTTATCTTGGCAAAAATAGAGAGTTGAGGAAAGCAGCAGCCAGACCTTTTTGTCCCAAAATTTGCGGATTCAGTGATTCAGTTCGACCAATATCCGAATACCAAACTACCTACCCGCAGATTTTCGCAATTATTCATCGTTTAACGTTTTGTTTCAAGAATTGTCATAGTGAATTTATAAATTGTGCTCTATTGTGCTACCGCTTACGTTCACCTTTCAGAAATTCACCTTTCAGAAAGTCACCTTTCAGAAAACTGAAATTTGTCAACGTTCAAGTTTCAGAAAGCCAAAATGTTGGAACGTTCACCTTTCAGAAAGTTGAAATTTTAGAACGTTCACCTTTCAGAAAGAATGTTCACCTTTCAGAAAGTTAAAATTTTACAACGTTCACCATTCAGAATTAAAATTTGTAAGTTTGTACTTACATCTAATTATATATGTAATATGCATGCCGAACAATATTATAAGTGTATATATTTTTTTATTTAATCAATGAGCGTAAATAAGAATTACTAATTCTTAATTTAACTTAATTTTTGTTACGTAAATTTTAAGTAGGTATTGACCATTAGGGACCATTCATTCACTTGATTA
>JASANF010004725.1:0-18876 GCA_030248245.1 Trissonchulus sp. WLG1_4 | reverse complement strand
ATAAATATGAATTCATGCATGTCCCCACTTGGTCACAACTGGGTTTGTTTCTGCTGGTCTTCAATTTCATTTTTTACGCAATGAGAGGCGCTGCGTTGCTAGAATCTTTCCTGACTTGGTGTTTAAAAAAGGATCCGAACATGTTTCAAGGTATCTACCGGGATCACAGTGAAGTTTACCTTGTTGTGCAAGACCAACGTCGGTTAAGTCATTCACTCAAACCCTGTGTCAACCTAACACGACAGTGTATATTGTACTGTACGTTTGTTTCTGCACTACAGTATATTCTGTACGTATATGTTCTTTTAATGGTATATATAATACCATCTTCTTCTGTACTTTTCACACTTTTCAACAAGATTCTTAGTTTGGAACGACAGCAGTAACAAATCATATGACACCATCTTGTAACAAAGATATGATTAATATCCCTCCAAAACTGCATCTATAATTCGTCTGAAACACCAGATTTAGTTTACAAAATGTTTCCAACTGTGGTAAAAAGGCATGTTACTGTCAAATTCTTCGGCTAGAATTTATCTATCACCTATTTCGTGATGAATGAGAAACGTTTAGAATGTTAACTAATACAGAAAAATGAGTTTTGAGAAAAGTTTTTATAACTAAAAAAGTTTACAAAACGATTTTTTAATAAACAATTAGTAGAGCATTCTTAATTACCTACAGCGAAATGTCTGGAAGTTTTTTATTTCCCCAACATTTTTTTCAAAAATACGTACATATTGTAAATGCCGAGTAGTACCTTTTATGACTTGTTAGATAATTCATGTACATAAGTATGTACTAGCCATGTATTTTTTAATAACTTCTATACTCAATAACGAAACTTTTTTCACAGCAGCTGAACCGAAATGTAGGAGTGGGAAGAGCATATTTTCGCAGGTTGGTAAGCCTTGAAAGCACAGTAAAGGAAAAGGCCAAAACTATTTTAATTAATCACAGATGACGACTGACGAGTACTTGATTTAAAAAAAGAATTAACAGAAACGTTTTTCAATTTCAAAAAAAATGTTCTCCGTTAATCAACCAACAAACTCTGCATCGACCATTTCAAATATAAGCTATGTATGGCTCAACACTGCATGATTTTTAGCCTGAAACAAGTTGGAGAAACTTTTTATAAATTATTCCGTAGGTCACTTTCTGGGTTTCTGGTTCTACACTACACTAAATCTTATACTCTGAACCAACAACCACTAAGGCACCTCCAGTATATACCTATTTTAAATCACTTAGCAAATTTTTGTGTTCAATCCACCATTATCAGCAGGCTAAGCTAACTTGTATTGATTAATTTACTAATTTATTATAGTAATTAACTGTTATTAGTAATTTAATCAATACAAGTGAATAGAAAGTGTGTGTCTAAGGGTATATACATACGTGCATGTAGTCTATAACTCAGCAAATTTAATAGTCACGACTCTGTCGAGGCACCTGCTGTTTCCTCTCTTATCGATCCTATAAAGCGCAAGTTCACGCAAACAAAAAATATCTACGATATCAAAAACATTTTTTTGAATTTAAGCACCGCACATAATTTTACTAAAAAACTAATAAAAAATTCTACAAAACTCCTAAACTGTTAAATAAATACAGCTGAAATTTTTTATCGTGTTCCCCTCTCTATGTCGGTGGTCGATGTAATTTGCACCTAATAAATGGACGTCATCCAAAACGTCCGTCTGGTCAAAACGACCTCTGATAGACTTCAATCAAGAGCGAGACAACATCAGTTAGAAATTTGAGTTATGTCCGACACAGTTGTTAGTCGCAATGGAAACAAAAATTTGAGCAGAATTTAGATGAAATGGAATCTGGGAATTTCAGCAGCAAATCACAAGTATCCATGGTGCATGGTACTTGTATTTTTATATGTAAGATACATATGTAAGTGCAGATAATGAGTACATATTGAGGTTATAAGGAACTGATCGCTAGCAAGTCAGTTTGTAAAACACGCAATTTATTACTAGCGTGCGCTGTTGAATCCGCTCGTGCTCCATGGCGTGCGCCATAAAGCCAAGTCCGTCCTCGTGTGAATAGGCCTTAAATCTGACTAAAAAAATTAACCCGCTATACGTGAAGACCGGTAAGAGAGTGTGCCCTCAGTTTACTGCAGTTATTGAATAATGAAGCAGTAATTACACAATTAGAAACCACCGGAGTTCTAAAGACTAACCAAAAAATGCCAGACCCTGAGACAAAAAGAAACACGCAATTTGATAACGAAAAGAACGAATTGCAAGCAACAATGTATATACAGCGAGTAGTAACGAAAATCCCTGTTTTGTCATGGTTCAGCAAATACTGGTCAGACTTGAGTGAAGTTTACTATTCTGTTACACACGTATGCGCTAAAATCTAGAGATGTGTTCTTTCACGCCATATTTTAGAGAATTAAGTTTAAGCCTCTTCAATACTTCTAACATGTGTATAATAGCATCGTTAATTTGACTAGTTTCTGCTATTTAATGCTGATGCGCAAATTTTCTGACGCTTTTTTACCACAAACTAATTTAGCTGCTAACCTCCATTGAGCTGAAATTTGCCAACTGCCAATAAATTGTGGTAATTTTTCAAACACGGCGGGTGGTTTATGCGGAGAGGAAACATCGAGATAATGGAATAAAAAATTAGGGGTGCAAAAAAGCTTGCGTTAAACTCACATCAATTCTGAAATTTTTATCTTGCGAAAAGTGAAAAATAAAACAAATTTTCGAAGTTGGGAAACAAAAATTAATGCTTTACCGTGGGGCTGGCAAGCTCAATATTGTGAAGGGACGATTTGCACTTTACAGTGTGCCTACATATGTGCCTGTATGATGCTGCATGTAACTGTATGCCCGTTCAGCCAGCAAAATTACAAAAAATCACTATTATCATCTTACGCCAAAGGTGTGGTGAGACATTTCTGTCAAACCTTTAGAGCAGCTGACCAAATTTTGCACTTGACCACGTGTCCTTAAGGACAACTATAAAACGGCTAGACTGTTATACTGTATAAGACAAATTGCTGAAAAATCGCATGATATCCCCCTCCCCAGGTGACGACGGCTCCCCAACCCTAAACCTACTCAGCTGCACATTGCACACATTAAGCCTGTCGAACGAGGGGGGGAGTGGGGGGGGGGGGTGGGGGGGGCGGCAGCCGATGCGGCGCCCCGGGGGGGGCCCCGCGGGGTACCGTGTGGCGTCGTGTGGCGCCCCGTGGGGCCCCGGGGGGCCTCGTGGTGGGTGGGGCGCCACCCGGTGGGGCGAGGGGGGGGCAGCGGGGGGGTGCCGTGTGGGGTCCCCCGGGGGATCGGGGGCAACGTTTGGGCCGGAGGGGGGGGGAGGGGGGGGTGTTTGGAGTTGAGGGGCCGAAATGGGTAATATGAAGGAGTTTTTTGGAGGTTTTTCATTGGTATGTGGATGTGTGTGGGGTGTGGGTCATGGGCATGAATTACGTGTAAGAATTTATATAAATTATTTAGCTTTTGTTGGTTTAATTAGTTAAATTTATTGTGGTAAAAGCTCTAATAGGCGAAGCAAAATTGACAAATGTGTCAGAATTATCGCATTTGAGTGAGTTTATGCCCCTAAAATTTTCCTTTAGAACTTGATTGAGACAGTGGTTACTAACTGGTTGTCGGTTGCTGGCGGTCGCGGAGGGACACGCGGAGAGAGACGGGGAGGATACGCCTGGGCCCGCTCCGCGGGGGCTCCGTGGGATGCCACTGGGTGCCACTTGGTGCCCCCCGGCGCCCCCCGCCGCGTGTGGGGTGACGCGCCGCGCCGCCCCCCCCGCGGCGCTGCGCGCCCAGCCAAGCCAACCGGGCCGCCCCCCCCCAGGCGAGGGGGGCCCTGGTGGCCCCCAGGTGGCGCCCCGGGGGGGCCCCGAGGGGCACCCCACGCGTTTTCCCCATCGTGTGAAACAGGCTTAATGTATACATACTATGCTCTCACATATGTACAATCAATACAGGTCGATTCATACCTACAGCCGCATGCCTGCTCAGTCGGCCAAATCGGGACCAAACTAAATTGACACCAATCAAAATAAACCAAAAATACGTAATTATTGTACTCTTGGTGATATAATGCATATATACATTATGGTGTCCGTGTCCATAAGGAAATGTGCATAGGTATGCCAATACACAAAAACCACTACATACAGATGTAACGATAATGCGCATCTACTACAGACATGAAGCCTAAACCCAATCTCTTTGCCTCCGGACAAACGGACACACTTACGGACAAGCAAGAACTTAAGCATAACTGGTGGCATGTGTTTTTTCAAATGTTACAAGCTGTAAAGCACATATGAAGCTATCAATAAAAAAACAGAGGGCCTTATCATAAATTATATGTATTAACCGGATTAGATTAACTTCAGTAACTCCACATGAGATTGACAAAAGTTCATGAAACTTTCTTAATTCTGTACGTACTGTTAAGCCTTGTCGTCTGCATTTTCTTGCATAATTTATAAATTTAAGTTAATGCTACGCTAAGTTATAAAGTTAATCTAATTAATCTAATCTAATCCAGTGAATATTAATCTATAAAAAGGCCCTAAGGAATGAAACTGACTACTGTGTTGGTGCTGGCGTGGGAATGTATACGAAGAAGCATAGCTATACAAGAGGTGAGGGTGAGAAGTGCCCTGGCCGAGCAGTCGAGCAGATTCGGGCAGTGGGCTCGAGCGGTCATCCTGCACGGGCTCGATGAAGTAGGTGGAGCTGTTCAGGATCAGGCTGCCAAACTGAAACATCAAAACGGTAATGAAATGCGCCCTCGTGTGAATTGGCCTTTACGCTTTTGTACATATGTATGTATGTACGTAGCTTGCCTTAGTGGTAGTTTGGGTTTGGGAATGGGTTCGGACTAGAATTATGCAGCGAACTTACATATTTAAACTAGTTTACTCCGCTTGGGCCGATATGATATTCCTAAACCCCGGACCAAAATACATAGGTACATACAGTATGTTCAGTCCGTTTTATCCGGTATATAAAGGAATAGGATCTGACTCTTCACGCACTGGACGCCAATGCTGTTAAAAATGACAACGTATGTACATTAGGTAACATTTCTTGGTATAGGCCTCATTTCTTTACCTAACCTTGTACCTACACATATGTTACGTACATATGTACATAGCGTATATATATTTAAACGTAAACGTATGTTACGTCATAGTAAAGCCTTAGCTTCTCATGTAAACAAATAAAATCGTCTTAAGCTTCAATTCTGCAACATATACATAGTAATAGCCATTGAACCCCATAGGCTAGCGTTGTGTGCTCTTAAGCACTTCAGAGTGTTTACAGCTTGATTTCTGACGAGGTAATAACTTTGCAAAGTTCAAAACTTTTCCACACACCCACGCGCATGTGTTGACAAAGAAACAGATACATAGGTCACTTGCAGATCAACCTACACTGGGTCAGTATTGTCTATTTCCTAGAAACGCTCATGTGTTGAACGATGTTAAGAGCTAAAACTTTCAAGTACGTCTAAGCTCAGGTTTATTAGGTTCAGTTTTAGTAAAGATATGTACATACATGCAAAAATGTTAAGATTTGAAAGTTTAGACTGGGCCTAGTACGCTTAGGTTGCAGCATTTTGGGTGTACCATGCAACAAATACTGCTATTATCATTCTGTTAGTTTGGCTTTGGCATTGTAATTGTTCAGACCAAAAATTAAAACGAAAAAGATATATAGTTAATTTTTTTTAAAGACTAAAGTAGGTACATCTTTTTAAATCAGCCACTGTGAAAATCATCTACGAACATATCCTCGGCTTTTTCAAGCCATTTTTTTCTGATAACCATGTTGCAAGTGGCAATGTTAACTAAAAAGTGAACTAGAAACTTAATTCTTAATCTGAGAAACTTGATTCTGAATCAAGAATAAGAATGTTGTTTGTTTGTTTGTTTTGTTTGTTTGTTTTTTGTTTGTTTTGTTTTTGTTTGTTTGTTTTTTGTTCAATTTGTTTTTATAAATACATCTACTGTTGAAGCGTAAGTTTCCCCTGTTAAAAACATGTTAGCTATACCATACATACGTAGGTACGATACCCTGAATTGATTAGCTGATAAAAAGTTCATTTTCGAAATTTATACCATACAAGTTTACAGCTCATCTAAAATGGAATTTATTTGCAGTCCTATTTGTATACATGGTAATAAAGTTTTGATTAGTAAACAATCTTAAGTTCAGATGGTCTCTGTGACGCTGGGGGGAAGCATCTTACGCTGAATTTACAAAACATTTTTTCTAAAAAATCCAGCAACAACAGTATCTGTCAACTAGCGTAGTTTTAAAATTCTAAACCTATGACATAAATTAGACTACCTATGTAACTGAATTTACGTAACTTACCGATGACATAAGTTAGACTATCTATGTAACTGAATTTATGTAACTTAATTTCGTAAATCTTGAATACTTCTTTTAAAGTCAAACACAGTTGACTACATATGTATATTCCAAAGTTTCAAAACATTTAACTTAAACTTCTCAGACTAAATATAAACCAACGTTTTTCATTATTTTGGCGCTTTCAACATCCGACAATTTACACTTTTTGCCATATTTGATAACAAACTGTTGGGCTTCTGAGCCACCGGTTTGACAGTCAGTTTGTGGTGTGCAATCAGTCACTGCCTTGCCGCTAACCACTGATAGAGCAGTTTACCAAAATGTTTGCATAAACAGAAACAACTTTTTGCTAATATTTACGTACCTACATACATACATGTAGTTTGCATGCAGTTATAGATTACAACTTGATGTGCTAAAATAAAACATAATTCTGGCATGTACTTAATAATCGCATACGAAAAAAACTGTGGTATAAGTTACATAACTTGTATGAACACGTTTCACACTAATGGCCGCAGGGTGTCCCATGAAGCACGCCATGGGTTCTGACGCGGTTCTACATGACGTTCCATATGATTCATGTGGCACCGTGTGAAAGAAAATCCATATGGCGTCCCACGTGAAAATTCTCCGCGTTTTTCCACAACGTATGAGCTATTATAAACCATCTAACTCCTTTCAGAACCCAAACGATTCGCCTTTTACAGTCTTAAAATGTTACTGTGCCAATGACTCATGAATGAGCCAAAGTAAAGTATCGGCTTTGGGTGGCTACAGAACTGCCCAAAGCCTTTTTTATCATTACTTTAACGGACGCGGTAGGCGGAGCTACGTGATAAAGCTAAAAAGTTTTAACATCTACCGGATACTGTCAAACTTTACTGTAGCTGACTAAGCAAGAAGATAACCGACAACTTTCCTACCGTAATTATGCTACAATAATAGCTACTGTGACCTGTACGTAACAATTCCATTCCACAATTTCCACTGTCCTTCATTTAACTTTGTATTGCTAAGTGTTAAAGGTTAAGTTAATGGGCAACATGTGAAGATCTTCGCCGACAAGTTTTATTCCTCTGGAAACTAAAATTTTATGCCCTTGGTTCACACCTTGTCCATGTGTGAGTTCAGGAAAAAATGACCGTTAGCTAACGTACAAAAAGTGTCGATGTATGTGTGTTAAAATACACAGCTCAAACTATACAAAGTGTGTGTTGTATTGCGTACAGTGTAGTCGATAATGCCAATTTCCATAGTACAATGTTTGTCCAGGTATATTATGTACAATATGAATCTACTCTAACCCTCAAGTAATATGAATATAATAAGCACGTTTTGCGAGTAGGGTTCAATTCATTTTGACAAATTTCACTGCGGCATTCTTGCACTGCTGGGGATATTCTTCGACTAAGAAAGGCGGCATCAAAACATTTTAAATTTTAATGATATTTAAGCGTGACCACTCTTAGTCTTAATCTCAATTTATACCCAGTAATGTCGGAGTAACCAACCAGTAATGGTTGAAAACGTTCCAATCACAAAAAATCATGTGGCGACAGATTAGCCTTATACATATATACCTACAGTAGCTACAAAAAGTTTATGCTTGTGATCTATAACTTACCACTCCTTGGCACAAATTGAGAACAGTGCGAGAGAGCGGATGGCCGATCACAGTTCCCTGATAAATACAATTGCGAGATCTATGAGATCCATCGTTCCTAGACTGTGCCGATCTCTCCGGTTGTACAAAATGACTATGACTAGAATCGATCTCTCCCTCCACCCAGGTATAGTTATCATCAGAGTTCATGTGTTGCACGATAAACTGAGGCCCTATGGCAGCCGGAAACAGGGTCACGTTCAGGTAGATGTCCGCGCCGAACAGGGGAAGGGAGTAAACCAGGTAATCTGGTTCCGTCTGGTTCAGGTTCTCAGGGTCTGCGGACCGTCGGGTTCGGCTGAGGGACTCCACCAGACGCGGATGGATGATCTGAGCATGCTTCAGCTTGCTTCCTGAAACAAAAAAACTGAAATGAGACACACAAAAATATTAGGCTTGGGTAATATATACAGGCAATACCGGACGTGAACCAGCTCAAATCTTTACACCCTGCCAGATTACAAAAGGACTTGTCAGTTCACTTGGCTAGACCGAGCCAGATTACAGAAAGCTATGAAGCCCATTTTACATTTTTATACTTCACATATTTATGATATCGCATGCGGTGTTTCATGGAACACTGCCTGAAATACATAAAATCTGTGGAATACTGCTACTGTAAATATTATATACGTACATGCCACTGTAGGCAAAGCCACACATTATGCGGTATTGCGGTACATTAAAAAATTATCTAAAAGGCATCCATTAAATTTTTAGCTGCATATGTACACACGTACCTACATACATATATATGTTTGTATTATGTACATATATGTATATGTATGTACCTGCTATCTGCGTACACATCTACAATTTACCCTTGTTCCAACTAACATATGGAGCTTGCATATCTTTTTGTCATATCATAGCTGAGCAAAAGATAAACAATTGCCTCTTTTGGAAAGCTGGGATGGATTTTTTGCAATGCCAAAAGCTCTTCCGCATTTTTCCCACTTTGCAAAACAGCTGTGCCGCAATGTTTAACCGGTTCTCCGCGTGTGGGCAAACCCAAATAACCCTCAATAATTGTCTAACAGCGATCACAAAACAAGTTTCTTTTACTCTAACTTAAGCCGTTTAAGGAGTAAATTCAGAACTTTTTGCTGCCCCAAAAAGCCGTTACTTATTACGTCAATTACGCAGTAAGCCAGGACTTTTAAGTAGCTTGCAAAAAACTGTCTATATTTACTTTTTGCCGACATTCGCTAAGTTTTGCGATCCGACCGGCCATCCGACCCGTTTCCTCAAAAAACAACGTATATATGTAGTTTCACTCAACTCTGTGAACACAAACTAAACAGCAATGGGTGGATTTCACAAATGTGGTTTAAAGAGTTTAACAGCTACAATCGATGTTTAGGTACCATACTGCAGACTGTATGACGTCCATTAGGTCAAAACAACTATGTAATTTTTTGTCATTTTCCATTTATTTAATGCAGTGATCATTACGTACGTGACAATGAGTTCTGTACGTACAACAGTGCACCGGATTTGCGCAATGTTGCAGTCAAAAGTAACGTCACTCTGAAAAAACACTTTAAACACTATTGTACGCCTCACAGACGCACTAAAAAACATAAAAACTACTATTTGAAAAAATAGTACTTTATTCCTTCACAAATTGAGGAGGCAGTGTTATGTGCACTGCATAGCTACAACTTTGAATAAACAAAAAAACCAGAACCACCTTTAGTCTGACGGTAAGAGTCTACATAAAATGTACGGTATTATGTACTTAAGCATGAAGCGAGAGCTAAAGTAAGAATGCATACAATGATTAACTGGGAAGCGAAAAACTAGAAAAAAAACGTGTTCAACAGAGACTATTTTTCTCTAAAAAATGAATCCAAATTTGAATATAAACAGCAGCTTTTGTTGGAAAATAACTGGAATTTAGCAAGAGTATATACATACAACAGAAATCGAATAATGGAATTTTTTAGAAATGTGAATGATAAGAGGCAAAAGTTTTATAGGACCAGTCCTGTTTAGGTAATATATAGGTACTTTTATTCAAACTGCACTAAATTAGCGCTACTACCTTAAGCATTTCATCAATCAGCTTAAAGCATTATATTCGTCGGTCTTTCATTCAGTCGGCAACATTTTAAAGCCCTAGACTTAGCTAACATCTCCGGGCTAAGCTGGCTTTCAAATTTTGCCTTCTGGTGTATCATATTACACAAGGTTGCTTTAAATTGCATAGAACAATTTATAGCTGGTATCAATTTTATTTATTTATTTCATTGACAAATGGACGGGCCGTTAACGTTTGTGACAGCTTTGAAAAATGAGCCAGCCCTTTGCCGCCATTTTACACCCAGATTTATTTTTTTAAGTTAAAAAATGGAAAATTCTCATAAAAATAAGTTAGCATACGTAGACAGGGCCTATTCCTTTGCCGGATTAAACGGACTGGACTTATTATAGTTCGAGGTTTTGGAATGACAAATCGGACTAAACGGACTAAACGAGTTAAAATATGTAAGTCAGCGGCTTAATTTTAGTCTGACCCCATTCCAAAACTACCACTGAACTAAACGGACTTAACATGTACACTTAACATTAGCGTGCACAGTTAAGTCCTTTAAAAAGCAGCGCGCTAAAAGTTAAGTTTGTTTAATCCGTAAGTTTTGGAATGACATTTTTATGCTTAATTTTTAAACCGTTTTGTCCGATTATAATTAACCCTTTAGTCCGGTAAAGGAATAGGCCCTAAGACTAGTTAGTGTTAATGAGAATCATGTAGTGAAATGGAAAGTCTAATGAAATGTCACAATCAATTCACGTAGATTCAACCATTTGATTCAATTGTGTGGAAATAATAGTTGCTTATGCGATGGGCCCAGAGCACAAAACCATATCAGACTTTGTTATAAATTTGTTTTTTTATTTTCATTCCCTGGTCAGAAAGTGACAGAAAATTCGACGTTTTCTGACCAGTGAACAACATATAAACGAGACTCATCTACAGCTTCATAAACATCTGACAGAGAAAATTGGAAAAAATATGCCAAGTATGTACATGTTCCGCTAGTGGCGTGGTTTTAGTTAACTTTAGACGACAGGCAGTGATACTCTTATATGTATCCACACTAAAGCCTGTTTCACAGGATGTGGAAAAACGTGGGGATTCTCCACGTGGGACGCTTCATGTGGCATCACATGGGGCACCCCACGCGGTTTCGTGTGAAACAGGCTTACGGAGGACACATGGCTCGAGCCAGCGTCGATTCATACTCAAAATCGTACGTACATAATTAACGTTTTCCAAACAATCAGACCGGCTTCGCGGACAAATACAGGGCTCTCGGCGCAAAACATGAAACGACCCTACCTGAGATTTCATACAATAGCTGAGATTCACAAAAGAAGTTCAACTTCAGACTCGGTCCAAAACGTTCTTTTCGAATGAAATAGGACATCGTTAAGTATGAAACGTCTAAGCAAGACTGCTTTCGTGAATACCACCTTCAATGTTTCGTTCTGAAGATCACATGTTCGCATAGACCGAGTTAAAATTAACCGAACATAGTGAATCACACCCTACGTGTCTAAAACTGTCTCAAAGCCCAAAAAGCTGCCAACCAACCTGAGATTTTGCCAGATAGCACATTATAAATGACATTGTGGTCCTGAGGCTTAGGTTGTGGCCAGATTAGGTAGGCCGCCGGCCCGGCCCAGAGTAAGCTAGCTGGGCCCACGAGTAGGTCGAGGCCGAAAAGCCGGCACGCCAGCCAAAGTAGGCCATAGCTACTTAACAGGACGGCCGCCGCGAGACCCACCCACAACTTGTATCGCATTGGGTCGATCACATGACCAGATCATCAATTAATCTGATTGGCTGCTGGATCCATCAATGAGAACACGCAAATTTATGAATGATTCGTAATTGATCAATGAATTAATAAGATGGCCGTAAAATAATTACTATAAATGCGTAAACACTTATAAACTAGCACGTAAGGGCGGTCCAAAATGGCAGAGAAGGGATCCAAATCACGATTTCACCGAAAATCACACCCGGCGATCAGTCAAAATAAAAGTTATCGTCGCTGACACTTTAATCATTGGCCATTTTGATGAGGCCATGATAAATTAGAGAAGATATATGTATAAAAGGGCAGTTTGCTCCAAATAAGAGACGCTTGTGTATCCCAGCCCTCAGTCGGCTAATTAACTACGAAATGATTTATTAATAAAACAAAGGCGCGGCTCGAAAATTATCCATCTATTAGGGCCCGACATTTAAGCACAATATTGAGTCGCAAGGTGGCTACTATTAATCGAGAAACAGGGGGGTGGGGTCAGGGGCCGGGGGGACCCAATCAGAAGCCGAGCTGTGCGCTGATCGGCTGGCTGGGCTGGGGCAAATTAGGGGCGGCGACCTAACCCTCTAATAAGCCAATCGGCAGATACACAGCATGGCACTATAAGAACAAACAAAAGAAGTTTAACGTCTATATAGTTTAGTAGCGGTATGTATTAAAGTTAGAATGTACTATATATACTAGACCTATATGTATTAAATATATATACGTTAAACTCCCCTCTAGCTTATATGTATGAACGTCTCTGTCTGCA
This sequence comes from Trissonchulus sp. WLG1_4, assembly GCA_030248245.1. Taxonomy (NCBI): domain Eukaryota; kingdom Metazoa; phylum Nematoda; class Enoplea; order Enoplida; family Ironidae; genus Trissonchulus; species Trissonchulus sp. WLG1_4. Next base: position 6,222 of record JASANF010004725.1, on the reverse strand, counting down.
AACTTTTTGCCAAATGCTAACTTAGTGGCAGACTTATATACTGCCGTAATAATATATATGGCCATATACTATAGGTAGTCTACACACACTTTACACGGTTTTGTTCAGTAATAAGCTATTAAGGAGAGAAAGAACCCCAGAATTCAAGGTTCACCCCAGCCCGACGAATCTGGGCTACGTTTCCATTCATAGTAGTTGCAATTTTGGTACCAATACGTCTGCTTACGTCAGTTGTCCGTCAAAATGCCGTTTTTTGCGAACTTTGCAACAACTTTGCGCTGCAAACGCGGAAAAAATATTCGGGAGATGCATAACACGTAAATAATATGAACGAACTAAACTGTCGACTAAAATGGTATTACCACATATTTGAAAACAAAACAAAGGAACCAAAAAAAGAAAATTTCGCAAAAAATTTTGCTGTGGCTTTTTGCTATATACAAATACAGATCGAAACATCACTGAAACAAGTCTAGAGTCAAAAAACTCCACTAAAGCAGTAAAAAACTGTAATAAAAAATTAGGATGTTCAGATGAAAAATTTAGTCCAGTCTACATGGATAGTTTTTAACTACGAATACGACTAAAATAGAGTCCAATGACTATGCTTTGACAATGGGTTTAACTGGGAGTTAAAAACAACAACATTAAAAATGTTTTGTGCATACATACAAGCAAAAGGACAAAAATTTGCATCCTTATAGCGAACACAGAGTATGCCGTCATGACTTATGTGCATCACTTCGTATGGATAATACATCGGACTTTGTTTCGCCTCAAGGCTCAGCAACTTTTAGTCACACTCGATAGTCCTTTTTTCAACTTAAAGACTAAAACACAAAAAACTTAATTACGTGTTCAAATTAAAAACTAAATCATAATAAAATGGCTGGGTGGGTACATTGTTGCTACTGCAACGGTCTTAAATACAATAGACACATAACAAAAACCTATTAACCAATACCATAAAACGACGAACATTGGAAATGTAAACGAAAGCGACTAAATAAAAGTTTGTGGCTATACGCTTATGAATTTGTTAAGCTCCGCCTACCTACGTTCCTTTTTAAGCTCCGCCCCAACAAGCTCCGCCTAGAAAATCACGTGATAGCATCGGGCCGTTGCGGATTGGAGCTGAGGTTGGTGAACTGTTCACTTTCAAATGTTCTATGGCCATCCTCCCATCCCCTTCCAAACATTTTGGGCTGAGGCTAAAGCTGCGGCTTAGGCTTAGGGTTTTAACCAAAATTGGATTTATCGGATTAGATTTAACTTTATTTCGTCAATAACGCAGTGTCAGTTAAACGTAATTTATTGAAACTTAGCACACACCGAGGTACTGTATGTGAGCCCATGTAGGACAAAATTTCAGCCGGCTATTTTAATTTTGTGCTGTGTGTTATTAGCAAAATTAGTTTAAATCTAGTCCGTTATATCCAATTTTGGATAAGGCCCTATGATTCGGTCTTTGACGCCTTGTCTTAGGAGTCAATGTATTAGTTTTAGGGGTCTTTTAAAATAAACAAACTGGATTAGATTAAACTGGTTAAGTTCAATAATTCGGCATACATACGTTTAACAAAAGTATAAAACATTGATTTTTTGAGAACAACAAAACAATATCATCTGTATTTCCAATTTCCATGCTAAAGTTTATAATATCTGAACTGAAGTTAAATCACTACGTTGAGTTATGGAAGTTAATCTAGTTAATCTGATCAGTCAATATAGTTTTTGAAAAGTAGCTACATATAAGAAAAGTTGAATCAGCATAAAAAGCATTTTTTACATATTTAGCGGAAGATTTGATAAGCTGATTCTCAACTTCTCTTCGACAGCTGAAGAAACAAAGCAGAAAAAAAACCAGCTATCACTACAATTTTTCAGGTGATGTCAAAAACGGACCTTGACTTCAAAGTTACCTAACTTGACAATTAGTGATGTGGATCGGATCGGATCGGTCCGAAATCTTGATGCCGATCCGATCCGGATGCTTGATTGGCGATCCGATCCGATCCGATCCGATCCAGGCCCGGATCGGCCGATCCGATCCGATTCAAAATTGCGTAACCTTGATGAAAGCTAAAGAATCTCAATTTTTGTAGAAATATTGTTATATTGTTATAATAAGTATAACTTATTACAATGAGTATATTGCTTTTAAAATTTAATGAGTTTGTTAACAGATAATAAGATGAAATTTTTGCAATGAGAGCTACATAGACATTCCCAGACCAAAAGTTTTGATTAATAGGAAAATGAAAATGTCTTGAAAATTTTGGGTCACTACCGCACGTCGTGGATACCCACGGGTCGGGTTGGGTTGGATCGGAAAATTTGAACCGTGGGTCAAACCTTGGGTACCCACTTCAGGCCTCGCGGGTCGCTGCATGTCGTCGAACCAGCAATTTCTGAAAAAAGTTTTAGCGTATTCAATCCAATCTGGATACATAAATTTGGGTACCATTCGGTTAAAGTCGCTAGCAATGTGAACAATGTAGGTACTGATGATGCGCAGATTGCATAGGGGTATCAGCTAAAAACGATCGATCATCAGGTACGGTATCTTAAAATGGTGGGTCAAAGTTGGTCGTGGGTCGACTTTGACGGCGCGCGTTGGATCGTGAGTTACCCATTAGTGTCAAACAGAGGGTTAAGTTGGGTCGCGGGTATACAATTTTGAGAAAACATGCTGTAAGATTGTTTTTGTAGGCGAAAATTATGATATATTTCTAAACATTTCCCATCACACATTTAGTACGTGTCTTCACAGCTTGAATGATGAGAAACCTCTCCTGCACTTATACATGCAAAACTGTACGCTTCCGATAATATAAATTTTTATTTTATATTATAAAACCGATATTTTGATAATTTGAGTAGTAGTTATATGTATGTACTTGTGCGTTTGATTGATCGCTCGAAAATTTTTTAAAATTACGCAAAATTTTGTCAAATTACGAAATTTTGTGGTCGAGACTCAAAATTTATACTACCGATCCGGATCGCCGATCCAAAATTTTAAAGCCGATCCGATCCGGCAAATTCAGCGATCCGATCCGATCCGCTCCGGCGATCCGATCCACATCACTATTGACAATATATTTCAGAATCTCGGCCCATGAGTTTAAATTAGGGCTCAGTCAAAACTGAAAACTCAAAACTCTAAAAAAATAGCAAATTAACGTCCTTCACCCGTCATTAACTCAACTAATCGAGACAAACAATTAAAATGCTAATGTTAAGTGCAATTCAACTAATTCTCGGCCTTTCATAAAGGCCTAAACTGCGGCCATTAGAGCACCCATTACGTAAGACAAACTTCTGTAAAAAACGTTTTCAATAAAACTAGTCTACTGATGAGAAATTGCGGAAGTTTGGAAAAAAATTTCTGCATTAAGTTTGTGTGTTTTTTGCAGGATCTTAAAAAAACCGCACAGCGGCTAAAACTTAGTTTCACCACTTTATTTGCATGCCGTACAAAAACTACTGACCTTGCGGTTTGGGTCGTTTTTTTGGATTGCAAAAAACACACAAATGATGTGCAAATTGCAAGAATGAGCCACACTACTCTTGATATAAGCGAGGTTAGCTGTTGCAGTATAAAAAACGATCATATATGAAAGTCGCATTCGAAAGACCTACATATTTCTACGGGCCATTATAAAGTAAAAGATAACTGGATTAGATTAGATTAGTAACGTACATAGATTAACTAGATTAACTTCAGTTAACTCAAAATAAGACTGACCAAAATTTAAAAAACATTGTCTGCATCTGCATTTACTTGCAAGATAATGAACTTGTGGTTAATCCCATATGGAGTTATGAAGTTAATCTATGTAGTTAATCTAATCCACTTTGGTAAGGCCCTCTATACATAATTTTAATGTATATACAAATTGGGCAAGTTGCAATGCTAAATCTGAGGGATCTGTGTAGTATTTATTTATCTATACTTTGTACAAATTGCGATCAAAAAGTCAAAATTACACACTTACACTTACATTACACACAACCATTACACTAACAATAAAAAATATAACTGAAACGCTGTTTACAGTAATGCTGCAGCATCGCCAAATTTTACATTGATTACTGCGAATTCGTTCATTCAGAACCTTGTCATCCTAAAATAACGTTTACGTTTGTAAAAAGATAATTATTTTTAAGGTTTACTTTAATCTCACAGACAATGACAACTCATTAATTCATTTAATTTTACGCTTGAGGTAGTTTTAAAATTAAAAGTTTTCTACTTTTATCAATTACAACATCGTGAAATGTAAACGTTTGGTATACCCATCATTCTCCGGCCATAAAATCAGATTTTTGTTGTGTTTTTAATAGTACTTTTTCCAATCAAGCAATTTAAAATTAAATTGAAACATATTAACATGCATATATAAATAGTATAAATAACATGTTAATAACCTACAACAAAATACATATGTTATGTAGAGTCAGCAAAGGCTCGATTCAGTGTCTTCATACTCGTTCTTGTCTTACATATGTAGTTCTTGTTATATATATAAGTCTTTTTTTGCATTTTTTCATTTTGCGATTCTAAGGGTCTTTTCATAAACACATACATTAGCTGGATTAACTGAACTAGATTAAATTCGGCAACTACATACGTACATTATGTTTATATATATATATATATATATATATATATATATATATATATATATATATATATAAGATACAGGGGCGTAGCCAGGGGGGGGAATGGGGGGAATTCCCCCCCGAAATTTTTTCCGACTGAAATTTTACACAAGGGTCCCCCCTTTGGTTTTTATGGCCCGGCCAGAAAAAATTTCTGATACGTCTCCAATTGACCAAATTCGGCCTAAAAACCAAAAATTTCCCCAAATTTTTTTCTGGGGGCTGCCGCCCCCAGACCCCTGCAAGTCTTTGGCTTGGTGTTCCTTGCTTTTATGTCGCATGAAAGCATATGCATGTGCATATAGTTGCTTTGTGTGCATTGTAATTGCTTAATATACTGTATAGTTAATACAATCTTTTTCGCTGTTTTATTGTCACAAAAATGACAATTTTACTAAAAGTACAGGTTTTAAAGTCAAAAAATATCGAAAAGTTGCAGATTTGCTAGCTTCTGGACCCTTGCCGGTGTCACGGGCAAAAGTGTCCCCCCTGTCCCCCCGGACACTTTTGCCTAGGCAAAAGTGTCCTACTTGGGCAAAAGTGTCCCCCTTACACTTTTGGTGCTAAAATTAAGTGGCCCAGTCCTATATGTACAACGAAACGGCAAACTCGCAAAAACTATATTCTCAAAACCTATACACATTCTAAAAATAGTTTTCAACTTAAAATGCTTTAAACAACTTTTAACAACATGCTACATGCGTAACTATTTAACCTTGATAGGGTTTCATACTTCAGTATGGCTATGGCATACGGACAGACAGACATAGCCCACACGAAAACAGTTTCGTCCGTCTTTTTAATTCATACTTATTCGGCCAAATAAAAATTGGGACATGAAACATACGGCTGTATAAAATTCATTCGTTTGAGCGGCACGTCCTTTTGTCCGTATTTTGTCATTAAAGAATTTCGGTACAGTTGAACTGAAGTTAACTTGACCGGACATACATATATACGAATAGATTGAGTGAAACTGCGCCATTTAGTTAGGATAATCTGGCATACGGTCTAAGGGCAAACAGATATGCGGCTGAATGGACTAAAAGCTAAAGTGTTCTGTCCGCTTCGCTGTCCGTTCATCCGATTGCACAGAACTAATAAAAACTTAGTGCATCGAAAAAACTAAACTTGTGGCAAAAACTGGAGAGCTGGATGTAAATTTGTGAGCACTATCCGTTGCGTATATTCAAAACACGATTTTGAATGCGCAGCTAAGCGCAAACTAAGGGGGGACACTTTTGCCTAAGGTAGGGCAAAAGTGTCTCCCCGGACACTTTTGCCTAGTCAAAACTGTCCGAGGGACACTTTTGCCTAGTCAAAAGTGTCCGTGACACCCGGCCCTCTATTTATGTAATTTTCGTTGTCTCGAGCTGCAATTTTATGTTCGATGCTGCTGTAGTCAAAAATTAGCAGTGTTTTTGACCGAAAAATGCTAATACGTGTCGTTTTTTGCCTTAAAATATCAATTAAGTGCATTTTAACGCATTTTAAAAAAATCGAAAAGTCATTCCCCCCGAAATTTTTTTCTGGCTACGCCACTGTATATATATA
>JASANF010004723.1:0-22234 GCA_030248245.1 Trissonchulus sp. WLG1_4 | reverse complement strand
ATAATTATATTTTTATTAAAATGTACTTAAAATTATATCTGAGTTTGGAGTTGTCTGGCTTGTTAGTCAGATTGTCAGCCGATTTGAAGAACGGCTGCAGGTGAGTTAGGGGGGAGTGTTTGGCGCACTTCTGAACAGGGGACTAGGTATTGAGGCGCCAAACACATAGACTAGCTAGGATAAATTTTTCCGCGAGTTAGGGACCATTTTCTATGATTTTGAGTTAAAATCTTATTTGTTTTCCTCCGGTTTTTGTTAACCTAAAACTTGTTATTGTTTTCAGTAAAACTTTGAAATTTTAATTGTCTTCTGCAAATTTTTGCTCCGTGGTTCTAAGGTGTGCTTTTAGGGACTAAGCAGCTGTTTTGTGTGATTCCACGCGTGATTCCGAACCTGTCTAGGCGATCTAGGGCCGCATTGTGAGCGAGGTGCCGGTTGTTACCCGTTAGACTGCGTTCCACGGAGCCTGGGCCCGCGGTCCTACCAATCCGAGGTTTAAACCCTTAACTCCCAGAGGCCCCGTGGTTCGTAGGATAACACTTGGACAGCATTACTTGGCGGTAGCGGAAACCTCACAAGACTTACGAATATTAGTACCTACTGATGCTAAATTTTTAGCCCATCGCAACAAAATTGCAGGTAAATGTAGCCGCCTTGTAGGAACTATTTTTCATAATTTTAAGTGCCTAGAGAAAAGTGTTTCAGTGAATATGTTTAACACGTATATTAAAGTATGCTTTCCCAATCTGATAACATTTTACGCGTCCGCCTTAGGGGCCGCGTATATACTATAATCAGAATGTCAACTTTCTGTGTAGTTTCGGGTAGGTCGATTCTTCTACGTTAAACTGCACTAATGGGGTAAGTATGTAGGTCGCTATGACTGATCTAGTGCAGCCTCGGAAGATAGGAAGTGTAACTCGCAGAAAACCAAAACACCAATTCGAACCACCAAGGCACCAACGTTCTGCTGATGCTCAGTAGATACGACTCGCTCTATTATCTGAGCCAACCGGGCTAGGAGTTGATGATTCTGAGACCGTTCTTATTGCAAAAGTATATAATGACTTACGGAAGGCTTACGTACATATTATCTAGTATCTACTATTATTAATTCATTTTTCACTATTTTACTTGATTAAAAATTTCAATCTAACAGTTGTTATATTGTTCTGATGTGAGAGCAAGTGAATAAATCCACGTTCCATGCAACTACAGTCGATGGTTTGGTATGTAGCCTGGTGGATTGATTCTTACTCAGGAAGCGTTGGGTTCGACTCGCAGATGATTATACTTTTGATATTTTGTGGATTAACACTTTTATTCAGAGGAAAAACAGTAAGATAGTAAGTAAAAAAGTATAAAGTTCAAATTCCGAGTGTCGAACAGTTACTGCCGTGTTAAATATTTCCTGTGGAATATTGACACTCCCACGTCACAAAATAGCAAAATCTCACCCAGCAAACGCAGTTGTTGAAGGATATCGATCGTATACTTATATTATACTTATACGTATTACGTATACTATATACGTATAGTTTTCCAAAGCGTGTCCCCGGACTAAGTGAATTACTATATACTGACCGATTATCCGTAACATTTAATCGTCCTGTAACCGCCTCCTGTGTACCAAATTAAAAAATTGTAAAATAAAGAAAAAATTTTATATTAGGTATGTACATATTAAGCACTAACAATGTCATCTTTGATAAGTTATCCGTGTTATAATCACGGTCCTTGAAAACCTGTGCTGCAAGGTAAGGATTATAACAATCACATAATCATGGACCAAATCACAATGAGAGGGCAATTAGGCCACACTTTTGAACAAGTTATGCTAGATTAAAAATTGTAAAATAAAATAAACACAACTTGATCTACAATCGAAATCTTTATAGTAGACGCACTGGACTTGTAATATACCTATATGTATTCAAGCGGAAATGTGACTTACAGATGGCTTACAGGTGCACTAAGTTGGATGTCAGCTTCCGTTTAGCTCCAACTACAGTCGCCTTGTGAGGAAAAACTGAGGTCTGTTGGAAGCCTAGTTGTTGTTTTATGTGTGACGCATCAACACGCAAACATTCATTAAGGTAGATCACAATTATGAAGCGAGTCACCATGCTTTGCACTATTATTAAGCATGCAAATAAAATTGTGATTAGGCCAATTACTAGTTTTTTTCCGGAGGAGGAACCCTTTCTTTGTGGAACGTAAAATTTAGATTTAACAACAGCTTAGTAATTTGTATTACATTCTGGCATAGAAAGCATAAGCAGAATTATTTGTTATTAGTAATGCATTTACATTACAGTTGTAGCATACCTACATACATATGTCTTTCAATAATGCGTAAGCCAGAAAGTATGTACGTCTTTCGAGTAGCTAATTATTTAGTGAACACGTTAAACAAAAAATTTTTAAAATCGGCAAGATAGATGCTGCGGATGACACAGTAACGTTGAATCAAATGCAGCAAAATTCATATACTGGTTTCGTTTGAAAGTTGAACGCGACATTGTTATGTTATGCTGCAAACCACGGGGCTCTTGGAATTTAGTCAGTGAAGGCGAGGGCCAAAGGACAGAACTGACCGTGCGCCCGAGCCCGGATGGAATGCCTTCGGATTTAGCATGCTGGCGGATTTAAATTAAATCCTAAATCCTAAATTCTTATCAAAAATTCATTTTTTTGAATCCGCTAAATCCGTGGATTCAAAATTACACGCATTTTATAGCCGAGTTAAATCCTCGTAAATTTATGGGGATTTACCGGATTTAGCATCTGGGTGGCTCTTGCATTTTCGTTTATAACTTTAGACTGCCTTAACCGTTTCGGGTGTGCAATATATCATTCGAAAGCTCAAAAGTTAGGCTTTTTAATGATATAGACTTCAAATGATTTCTTGCAAACTTTAAGCTGCAAAAAAGTCTATAAATACTGAAAACAGATAAATTTAGAGACAAATTGTGTTATTTTCAGGAATTAACACTTTCGGATTGTTTTACTGCACAATTAGACTTTGCGCGTCACAAGGTGACAAACTAAAATTATAAAACGGAACAAATGCATTATGGAGGGTGTGGAGTATGGATTACAAACGCCCTGTGGAGGGTCTTGCAGGTCTTGCCGCTGTTGTGTAAGGTTCCGTGAGTGACTTCGGACCTAGCTAGGGCCAGATTTTGAGTGATTTAGACTCATTTGGCCCGGTCGGCAACCGTTATTCTGCATTCCATCCGGGCTCGGGCGCACGGTCAGTTCTGTCCTTTGGCCCTCGCCTTCACGGCCTAAATTTCAAAGAGATTCTAAATTCTAAAGAGCCCCGTGGTTTGCAGCATAACATAACAATGTCGCGTTCAACTTTCAAACGAAACCAGTATATGAATTTTGCTGCATTTGATTCAACGTTACTGTGTCATCCGCAGCATCTATCTTGCCGATTTTAAAAATTTTTTGTTTAACGTGTTCACTAAATAATTAGCTACTCGAAAGACGTACATACTTTCTGGCTTACGCATTATTGAAAGACATATGTATGTAGGTATGCTACAACTGTAATGTAAATGCATTACTAATAACAAATAATTCTGCTTATGGTTTCTAGTACGCTTAATGCTTATGCTTTCTAATCTAATATGCTTAAGCCTACTAATAAAGGCCCTAAGATGCTCCGAGACACATCAAACTTGTCAAAAGTATATACTTGCCTGGTGTTCATCTTGCGTGCACTTAAGCAGTAAAGTTTGTATCAGCAAGAAACAAAAAATTATGGCAATTTGATTTATTGGAAGTTACTCAGAGCACCCCTTAAGCGACCTTTGCGCAACATTTCGCTCCTGTTTTACAAATATATCTAAACGATTTGCACAATATTTCGTTGCAGTTTTAACTTTTTTTAGTTTTTGTTACTAAACAATTTGCGCATCATTTCGCTCCAGTTTTACAAATGCTTCTAAACGATCAGCACAACATTTCTTTGCAGTTTTAGAGAAGTTTATAAACGATTTGTGCAGCATTTCGCTCCGGTTTTATCAATGTTTCTAAGCAAATTCGCAGCAGTTTTAGCAATGTTGCTAAAACATTGCTAAACATGATTTGCGCAACATTTCGTTGCAGTTTTAGCAATGTTACTGAACAATTCGCCCATCATTCGCTGCAGTTTTAACAGAGTTTCTAAACGATTTACGCAACATTTCGCTCCAGTTTTACAAATATTTCTAAACGATTTGCACAATATTTTGTTGCAGTTTTAGCTTTTTTTAGTTTTTGTTACTAAACAATTTGCGCAACATTTCGTTGCAGTTTTAGCAATAAAAATGAACAATTTGCGCATCATTCGCTGCAGTTTTAGCAGAGTTTCTAAACAATTTGCGCAACATTTCGCTCCTGTTTTACAAGTATTTCTAAACGATTTGCACAATATTTCGCGGCAGTTTTAGCTTTTTTAGTTTTTGTTACTAAACAATTTGCGCAACATTTCGTTGCAGTTTTAGCAATAAAAATGAACAATTTGCGCATCATTCGCTGCAGTTTTAGCAGAGTTTCTAAATGATTTGCCCAACATTTTGCTGCAGTTTTAGCAATGTTACTAAACAATTTGCGCAACCGTTCGTTGCAGTTTTAGCAGAGTTTCTAAACGATTTGCGCAACATTTTGTTGCACTTTTTCCAAAGTTTCTAAACTATTTGCAAAACATTTCGTTGCAGTTTTAGCAGAGTTTCTAAACAATTTGCACAACATTTCAATGCAGTTTTAGCAGAGTTTCTAAACGACTTGCGCAACATTTCGCTCCAGTTTTACAAATATTTCTAAACAGTTTGCGCAACATTTCGTTGCAGTTTTAGCAGAGTTTCCAAATGATTTGCGCAACATTTCGCTGCAGTTTTAGCAATGTTACTAAACAATTTGCGCAACCGTTCGTTGCAGTTTTAGCAGAGTTTCTAAACGACTTGCGCAACATTTCGCTCCAGTTTTACAAATATTTCTAAACAGTTTGCGCAACATTTCGTTGCAGTTTTAGCAGAGTTTCTAAATGATTTGCGCAACATTTCGCTCCAGTTTTACAAATATTTCTAAACAGTTTGCGCAACATTTCGTTGCAGTTTTAGCAGAGTTTCTAAATGATTTGCAAAACATTTCGTTGCAGTTTTAGCAGGGTTTCTAAACAATTTGCACATTTCGTTGCAGTTTTAGCAATGCTGCGGAACAATACGCGCATCATTCGCTGCAGTTTTAACAGAGGTTCTAAACGATTTGCGCAACATTTAGCTCGTTTTTTACAAATATTTCTAACCGATTTGCACAATATTTCGTTACAGTTTTAGCTTTTTTTGGTTTTTGTTACTAAACAATTTGCGCAACATTTTGTTGCAGTTTTAGCAATGTAAATGAACAATTTGCGCATTATTCGCTGCAGTTTTAGCAGAGTTTCTAAACGATTTGCGCAACAATTCGCTCCAGTTTTACAAATAATTCTAAACAATCAGCACAACACTTCCTTGCAGTTTTAGAGAAGTAAACGATTTTTGCAACATTTCGCTCCAGTTTTATCAATGTTTCTAAGCGAATTCGCAGTAGTTTTAGCAATGCTGCTAAAACATTGCTAAACATGATTTGCGCAACATTTCGTTGCAGTTTTAGCAGAGTTTCTAAACAATTTGCACAACATTTCGCTGCAGTTTTAGCAGAGTTTTTAAACAATTTGCACAACATTTCAATGCAGTTTTAGCAGAGTTTCTAAACGACTTGCGCAACATTTCGCTCCAGTTTTACAAATATTTCTGAACAGTTTGCGCAACATTTCGTTGCAGTTTTAGCAGACTTTCTAAACAGTTTGCGCAACATTTCGTTGCAGTTTTAGCAGAGTTTCTAAACAATTTGCACAACATTTCGCTGCAGTTTTAGCAGAGTTTCTAAACGATTTGCGCAACATTTCGCTGCAGTTTTAGCAATGTTACTAAACAATTTGCGCAACCGTTTGTTGCAGTTTTAGCAGAGTTTCTAAACGACTTGCGCAACATTTCGCTCCAGTTTTACAAATATTTCTAAACAGTTTGCGCAACATTTTGTTGCAGTTTTAGCAATGTAAATGAACAATTTGCGCATTATTCGCTGCAGTTTTAGCAGAGTTTCTAAACGATTTGCGCAACAATTCGCTCCAGTTTTACAAATAATTCTAAACAATCAGCACAACACTTCCTTGCAGTTTTAGAGAAGTAAACGATTTTTGCAACATTTCGCTCCAGTTTTATCAATGTTTCTAAGCGAATTCGCAGTAGTTTTAGCAATGCTGCTAAAACATTGCTAAACATGATTTGCGCAACATTTCGTTGCAGTTTTAGCAGAGTTTCTAAACGATTTGCGTGACATTTCGTTGCAGTTTTAGCAATGTTACGGAACAATTCGCGCATCATTCGCTGCAGTTTTAACCGAGTTTCTAAACGATTTGCGCAACATTTCGCTCCAGTTTTACAAATATTTCTGAACAGTTTGCGCAACATTTCGTTGCAGTTTTAGCAGACTTTCTAAACAATTTGCACAACATTTCGCTGCAGTTTTAGCAGAGTTTTTAAACAATTTGCACAACATTTCAATGCAGTTTTAGCAGAGTTTCTAAACGACTTGCGCAACATTTCGCTCCAGTTTTACAAATATTTCTGAACAGTTTGCGCAACATTTCGTTGCAGTTTTAGCAGAGTTTCTAAACAATTTGCACAACATTTCGTTGCAGTTTTAGCAGAGTTTCTAAACGATTTGCGCAACATTTCCCTGCAGTTTTAGCAATGTTACTAAACAATTTGCGCAACCGTTCGTTGCAGTTTTAGAGTTTTAGCAGAGTTTCTAAACGACTTGCGCAACATTTCGCTCCAGTTTTACAAATATTTCTAAACAGTTTGCGCAACATTTCGTTGCAGTTTTAGCAGAGTTTCTAAACAATTTGCACAACATTTCGCTGCAGTTTTAGCAGAGTTTCTAAACGATTTGCGCAACATTTTGTTGCAGTTTTTGCAAAGTTTCTAAACTATTTGCAAAACATTTTGTTGCAGTTTTTGCAAAGTTTCTAAACTATTTGCAAAACATTTCGCTGTAGTTTTAACATAGTTTCTAAACGATTTGCACAACATTTTGTCGCAGTTTTAGCGAAGTTTATAAACGATTGTGCAACATTTTGCTCCAGTTTTACAAATATTTCTGAACAATTTGCACAACGTTTTGTTGTAGTTTTATCAAGGTTACTTAAGGGGGTAGTGTCTCGAAAGCAGTTTTGCTCATAGGCTGTGAAAATAGAACTTTTTGTTTTGAAGTAGTACATGCAATGAGAAGCTAGTCCAGCGCTGTATGGTATCAAATAATTACTGCCAGACACCACACTATCAATATTGACAAATATATTGGACTAATCGTCATTTGTAAGCCAGACATCACACAATAGGGACATAAAAGTTCGAAAAATCAAGCCAGATATCAGCTTGGCCAGCTTGTGAAGTACACATAATGTGTGGACGCACAATTTTTTGCGACAAATAAGAAAAAAGAAAATTGAAGGTTCGTTTTTCTTCTGATTTGAAAATAAGCGTCTAGATTTTCCACAATTTATCATCATTGCTGCTACTATTTTACAGTTTAAGTACACCTTCACAGTTCAAACTAGGATTACTTCACAGCCGCTACAGTAATCTGCACGAAATTTTGTGTGCATAAACTACAACATATGTGCTATTAGTCTGTGTAAAAAAACTAAACATAAAAATTGATAAATGTGACTAAAAAATGGAATGTGAATAGGTTTTTTTTTCGTCATTTTTCCGACTTTGAGACATTATTGCAAACTATATGCTGCACCAATTTTGCTGCAACTTGGCAAAATTTCAATTTCAATTTCAAAATTTCAAATTTCAATTTCAACAATTTCTTACATTTTACTGAATAAGTTTTACAGTCGCGCAAAATCGACTGCTTTCGCGACACTACCCCCTTAAGCGACTTGCGCAACATTTCGTTGCAGTTTTAGCAGAGTTTCTACACGATTTGCAAAACATTTCGTTACATCTTTAGCAATGTTACTAAACGATTTGCGCAACTCTTTGTTGTAGTTTTAGCAAAGTTACTTAAGCGACTTGCGCAACATTTGGTTGTAGTTTTAGCAATGCTACTAAACAATTTGCGCATCCTTCGCTGCAGTTTTCGCGCAGTTTCGAAATGAATTGCACAAACATTTCGTAAAGTTTCTAAACGATCAGCACAACATTTTGTTGCAGTTTAATCGAAGTTTCTGAGCCATTCGCGCAACATTTGTTTTACACAACAATTCACTGCAGTTTGAGAAAAATTTTTAAACGATTTCATTGCACTTTTTGCAAACGTTTCGAGTTTTGGCATTGTTTTTTTTTACAAGATTTTTGCAATAATTCCCAGTTTTCGCTATGTTTTCAAACAATTTGCTCAACATTTGGCTTTATTTTTCCCAACGTTTCTCAGTGATTTCGCAACATTTCATCGCACTTTTCCCAATGTTTCCAGACCATTGGAGCAACATTTCGCTGCAGTTTTAGCAATGTCTCTAAACGATTTGCGCAACATTTCAACAGTCGCAATGAATTCAACCGATTTGGGAAACACTTCGTTGCAGTGTCCGCATTGGTTTGTAACGATTTGCACAACATTTCGCTGTAGTTTTGCAATGTTTTTGAAATATTTGTGCAACAAATCGCTGCAGTTTGCGAAATCTTTCGATACAAACTGCGCAATATCTTGAGTTTTCGATTCGTTTTGAAAAGATTTGCGCAATATTTCGCTGCAGTTTTCGCAAATGTCAACAAAATTTTCGCAAATCAACATTTGTTGCAGTCTTGGCATAGGTTCTAAACGTTTTAGACAACATTTCAGTGCAGTTTTGCAACGATTTTTAAACCATTTGTGCAACAATTCGATATAGTTTTTGCAATGTTTCTAAACAATTTAGCATCATTTCAACGCACTTTTCTCAATGTTTCCAAACCATTGCCGCTACAGTTACCTGCAGTTTTCGCAATGTCTCAACACGATTTGCGCAACATTTTGCAACAGTCGCAACGTATTCAAACGATTTGGGAAACGCTTACTGTTACTGTTTTCTCAATGGTTTGTAACTATTTGCGAAACATTTTGCTGCAGTTTTCGCAATGTTGCTATGTAATTTTGCGCAACATCAGCAGTTTACGCAATTTTTCTGTAAGATTTGCGCAACATTTCGCTGTACTTTTAACAGAGTTTTTAAACGATTTGCGCAACATTTCGTTACAGTTTTAGCAATGTTACTAAACAATTTGCGCAACATTTTGTTGCAGTTTTAGCAATGTACTAAGCAATTTGCGTATCATTCGCTCCAGTTTTACTAATATTTCTAAACGATCAGCACAACACTTCGTTGCAGTTTTAACGAAGTTTCTGAGCCATTCGCGCAACATTTGTTGAAGTTTTGGCAAAGTTACATAAGCGACTTGCGCAACATTTCGTCGCAGTTTTAGCAAAGTTCCTAAACTATTTCAAAACATTTCGCTGTACTTTTAACAGAGTTTTTAAACGATTTGCAAAACATTTTGGTGCGGTTTTAGCAATGGTACTAAACAATTTGCGCAACATTTCGTTACGGTTTTAGCAGAGTTTCTAAACAATTTGCACAACATTTCGCTGCAGTTTTAGCAGAGTTTCTAAACGATTTGCGCAACATTTTGTTGCAGTTTTTGCAAAGTTTCTAAACTATTTGCAAAACATTTTGTTGCAGTTTTTGCAAAGTTTCTAAACTATTTGCAAAACATTTCGCTGTAGTTTTAACATAGTTTCTAAACGATTTGCACAACATTTTGTCGCAGTTTTAGCGAAGTTTATAAACGATTGTGCAACATTTTGCTCCAGTTTTACAAATATTTCTGAACAATTTGCACAACGTTTTGTTGTAGTTTTATCAAGGTTACTTAAGGGGGTAGTGTCTCGAAAGCAGTTTTGCTCATAGGCTGTGAAAATAGAACTTTTTGTTTTGAAGTAGTACATGCAATGAGAAGCTAGTCCAGCGCTGTATGGTATCAAATAATTACTGCCAGACACCACACTATCAATATTGACAAATATATTGGACTAATCGTCATTTGTAAGCCAGACATCACACAATAGGGACATAAAAGTTCGAAAAATCAAGCCAGATATCAGCTTGGCCAGCTTGTGAAGTACACATAATGTGTGGACGCACAATTTTTTGCGACAAATAAGAAAAAAGAAAATTGAAGGTTCGTTTTTCTTCTGATTTGAAAATAAGCGTCTAGATTTTCCACAATTTATCATCATTGCTGCTACTATTTTACAGTTTAAGTACACCTTCACAGTTCAAACTAGGATTACTTCACAGCCGCTACAGTAATCTGCACGAAATTTTGTGTGCATAAACTACAACATATGTGCTATTAGTCTGTGTAAAAAAACTAAACATAAAAATTGATAAATGTGACTAAAAAATGGAATGTGAATAGGTTTTTTTTTCGTCATTTTTCCGACTTTGAGACATTATTGCAAACTATATGCTGCACCAATTTTGCTGCAACTTGGCAAAATTTCAATTTCAATTTCAAAATTTCAAATTTCAATTTCAACAATTTCTTACATTTTACTGAATAAGTTTTACAGTCGCGCAAAATCGACTGCTTTCGCGACACTACCCCCTTAAGCGACTTGCGCAACATTTCGTTGCAGTTTTAGCAGAGTTTCTACACGATTTGCAAAACATTTCGTTACATCTTTAGCAATGTTACTAAACGATTTGCGCAACTCTTTGTTGTAGTTTTAGCAAAGTTACTTAAGCGACTTGCGCAACATTTGGTTGTAGTTTTAGCAATGCTACTAAACAATTTGCGCATCCTTCGCTGCAGTTTTCGCGCAGTTTCGAAATGAATTGCACAAACATTTCGTAAAGTTTCTAAACGATCAGCACAACATTTTGTTGCAGTTTAATCGAAGTTTCTGAGCCATTCGCGCAACATTTGTTTTACACAACAATTCACTGCAGTTTGAGAAAAATTTTTAAACGATTTCATTGCACTTTTTGCAAACGTTTCGAGTTTTGGCATTGTTTTTTTTTACAAGATTTTTGCAATAATTCCCAGTTTTCGCTATGTTTTCAAACAATTTGCTCAACATTTGGCTTTATTTTTCCCAACGTTTCTCAGTGATTTCGCAACATTTCATCGCACTTTTCCCAATGTTTCCAGACCATTGGAGCAACATTTCGCTGCAGTTTTAGCAATGTCTCTAAACGATTTGCGCAACATTTCAACAGTCGCAATGAATTCAACCGATTTGGGAAACACTTCGTTGCAGTGTCCGCATTGGTTTGTAACGATTTGCACAACATTTCGCTGTAGTTTTGCAATGTTTTTGAAATATTTGTGCAACAAATCGCTGCAGTTTGCGAAATCTTTCGATACAAACTGCGCAATATCTTGAGTTTTCGATTCGTTTTGAAAAGATTTGCGCAATATTTCGCTGCAGTTTTCGCAAATGTCAACAAAATTTTCGCAAATCAACATTTGTTGCAGTCTTGGCATAGGTTCTAAACGTTTTAGACAACATTTCAGTGCAGTTTTGCAACGATTTTTAAACCATTTGTGCAACAATTCGATATAGTTTTTGCAATGTTTCTAAACAATTTAGCATCATTTCAACGCACTTTTCTCAATGTTTCCAAACCATTGCCGCTACAGTTACCTGCAGTTTTCGCAATGTCTCAACACGATTTGCGCAACATTTTGCAACAGTCGCAACGTATTCAAACGATTTGGGAAACGCTTACTGTTACTGTTTTCTCAATGGTTTGTAACTATTTGCGAAACATTTTGCTGCAGTTTTCGCAATGTTGCTATGTAATTTTGCGCAACATCAGCAGTTTACGCAATTTTTCTGTAAGATTTGCGCAACATTTCGCTGTACTTTTAACAGAGTTTTTAAACGATTTGCGCAACATTTCGTTACAGTTTTAGCAATGTTACTAAACAATTTGCGCAACATTTTGTTGCAGTTTTAGCAATGTACTAAGCAATTTGCGTATCATTCGCTCCAGTTTTACTAATATTTCTAAACGATCAGCACAACACTTCGTTGCAGTTTTAACGAAGTTTCTGAGCCATTCGCGCAACATTTGTTGAAGTTTTGGCAAAGTTACATAAGCGACTTGCGCAACATTTCGTCGCAGTTTTAGCAAAGTTCCTAAACTATTTCAAAACATTTCGCTGTACTTTTAACAGAGTTTTTAAACGATTTGCAAAACATTTTGGTGCGGTTTTAGCAATGGTACTAAACAATTTGCGCAACATTTCGTTACGGTTTTAGCAATGTGGCAGAACAATTTGCGCATCATTTCGCTCCAGTCTTACAAATAAACAATTTGCACAACATTTCGCTTCAGTTTTAGCAATGTTGCTGAACACTTTGCGCATCATTCGCTGCAGTTTTAGCAGAGTTCCTAAACGATTTGCACACATTTCGCTGCAGTTTTAGCGAAGTTTCGAAACGAATTGCACAAACATTTCACATTGCACAACATTTTGTTGCAGTTTAATCAAAGTTTCTGAGCCATTCGCGCAACATTTAATTTACACAACAATTCACTGCAGTTTTAGCAAAATTTTTAAACGATTTCATTGCACTTTTTGCAACGTTTCGAGTTTTCGCATTGTTTTTTTACAAGATTTCTGCAATAATTCGCAGTTTTCGCTATGTTTTCAAACAATTTGCTCAACATTTGGCTCCAGTTTTTGCAATGTTTCTCAGTGATTTCGCAACATTTCATTGCACTTTTCGCAAAGTTTCCAGACCATTGGAGCAACATTTCGCTGCAGTTTTAGCAGTGTCTCTAAACGATTTGCGCAACATTTCAACAGTCGCAATGAATTCAACGATTTGGGAAACACTTCGTTGCAGTTTCTGCAATGGTTTGTAACGATTTGCACAACATTTCGCTGCAGTTTTGCAATGTTACTAAACAATTTGCGCAACATTTTGTTGCAGTTTTGGCAATGTTGCGGAACAATTTGCGCATCATTTCGCTACAGTTTTACAATTTTCTAAACGATTTGCACAACATTTCGCTTCAGTTTTAGCAAAGTTACATAAGCGACTTCCGCAACATTTCGTTACAGTTTTAGCAATGTTACTAAACAATTTGCGCAACATTTTGTTGCAGTTTTAGCAATGTACTAAGCAATTTGCATATCATTCGCTCCAGTTTTACAAATATTTCTAAACGATCAGCACAACATTTCGTTGCAGTTTTAACGAAGTTTCTGAGCCATTCGCGCAACATTTGTTGAAGTTTAGGCAAAGTTACTTAAGCGACTTGCGCAACATTTCGTCGCAGTTTTAGCAAAGTTCCTAAACTATTTCAAAACATTTCGCTGTACTTTTAACAGAGTTTTTAACGATTTGCAAAACATTTCGGTGCGGTTTTAGCAATGTTACTAAACAATTTGCGCAACATTTTGTTGCAGTTTTACCAATGTTACTAAGCAATTTGCATATCATTCGCTCCAGTTTTACAAATATTTCTAAACGATTTGCACAACATTTTGTTGCAGTTTTAGCAAAGTTACATAAGCGACTTCTGCAACATTTCGTTACAGTCTTAGCAATGTTACTAAACAATTTGGGCAACATTTTGTTGCAGTTTTACCAATGTTACTAAGCAATTTGCATATCATTCGCTCCAGTTTTACAAATATTTCTAAACGATCAGCACAACATTTCGTTGCAGTTTTAACGAAGTTTCTGAGCCATTCGCGCAACATTTGTTGAAGTTTTGGCAAAGTTACATAAGCGACTTGCGCAACATTTCGTCGCAGTTTTAGCAAAGTTCCTAAACTATTTCAAAACATTTCGCTGTACTTTTAACAGAGTTTTTAACGATTTGCAAAACATTTCGGTGCGGTTTTAGCAATGTTACTAAACAATTTGCGCAACATTTCGTTGCAGTTTTAGCAATGTTGCGGAACAATTTGCGCATCATTTCGCTACAGTTTTACAATTTTCTAAACGATTTGCACAACATTTCGCTTCAGTTTTAGCAATGTTACTAAACAATTTGCGCAACATTTTGTTGCAGTTTTACCAATGTTACTAAGCAATTTGCATATCATTCGCTCCAGTTTTACAAATATTTCTAAACGATTTGCACAACATTTTGTTGCAGTTTTACCAATGTTACATAAGCGACTTCTGCAACATTTCGTTACAGTCTTAGCAATGTTACTAAACAATTTGGGCAACATTTTGTTGCAGTTTTACCAATGTTACTAAGCAATTTGCATATCATTCGCTCCAGTTTTACAAATATTTCTAAACGATCAGCACAACATTTCGTTGCAGTTTTAACGAAGTTTCTGAGCCATTCGCGAAACATTTGTTGAAGTTTTGGCAAAGTTACATAAGCGACTTGCGCAACATTTCGTCGCAGTTTTAGCAAAGTTCCTAAACTATTTCAAAACATTTCGCTGTACTTTTAACAGAGTTTTTAAACGATTTGCAAAACATTTCGGTGCGGTTTTAGCAATGTTACTAAACAATTTGCGCAACATTTCGTTGCAGTTTTAGCAATGTTGCGGAACAATTTGGGCATCATTTCGCTACAGTTTTACAATTTTCTAAACGATTTGCACAACATTTCGCTTCAGTTTTAGCAATGTTACTAAACAATTTGCGCAACATTTCGTTGCAGTTTTAGCAATGTTGCGGAACAATTTGCGCATCATTTCACTCCAGTTTTACAAATATTTCTAAACGATTTGCACAACATTTTGTTGCAGTTTTACCAATGTTACTAAGCAATTTGCATATTATTCGCTCCAGTTTTACAAATATTTCTAAACGATCAGCACAACATTTCGTTGCAGTTTTAACGAAGTTTCTGAGCCATTCGCGCAACATTTGTTTTGGCAAAGTTACATAAGCGACTTGCGCAACATTTCGTCGCAGTTTTAGCAAAGTTCCTAAACTATTTCAAAACATTTCGCTGTACTTTTAACAGAGTTTTTAAACGATTTGCAAAACATTTCGGTGCAGTTTTAGCAATGTTATTGTAACAAGACAAACAACAACACTTATGTATCTTACTCAGTAAACATCAACATGCGATTGTACATAAAAACAATAACAATGCATTCTGTGTTCTACACTTGAACTTTTAGGAATCCTACGTATTATTTATATAGCTGATACAGTAGCCTAACAATCCTCCCCTTTCGGCCGGCAATCTAGTATATGCAGCGACATCGGTTAAGTTTAACTTTTTGTCCGTTTTCAAGTTCGACCACTTGATCCGAAATTTGTTTTGTAACTTTTAATCGGCTTGTAAATCGAGGGCCTAGAATTGTTGGATTTGCATATTTGACGTGAACAAAACGAGGGCATTTTGAAGTAATGACTGGTGACTGACGAGACTCTTTAGGCCAGACAAGATGAGCAGGGGTTCCAAAAAACATTTCAATTGCATCACTTGATCTATTAATGTCGAAAAGGGAAGGCGCTAATTGATTGACCCAGTTTTTACTGTTATTTTCAAATAACGCTGCTCGAATACGGTCCTTAAGGGTTCGGTGACTTCTTTCAATTTTGGAATTGCCTTGCGGGTAGTAAGGTGTGCTGTGTGTGACAGCAAACCACCACTTTTTGGCTAGATAAGTTCAGACGTAAGTTGAGTGCCATTGTCGCTCAAAACAATCCGAGGTGGGCCATATTTCTGGACCCAATTTTTTTCGAAACTATTAGCGACTGTTTGGGCCGTAATGTTTGCAAGAGGAGTAGCGTCGATATATCCCGAGCAATGATCAAGCATTGTTAGAATGTAACGATAGCCCCCTGTCGTAACTGGGAGGGGTCCAACAAGGTCAACAGCAATAAATTCACGAGGTTTAACATCTGGAATCGTAGGCAATTGTCCTTTGACGGTGACTCGTGACGCATAAAATCTGGTTTCATTACAAGCAGCACAATTATCTTGATACTTCTTAGGGATTTTGCGCATTTTAGGAAACCAAAATCCATCCGCTAAAATGCATTTTCGGATTCGAGTGACAGAGAAATGACACGCATTGTGGTAATTTTCAACCAGTGAGCTAATATTTGTGTCCGAGACTTGCGTTAGTTTTGCTTGCCGAATAGGCAGTGGGGTCTTTGAGTCCAAGCAGGAAAATTCAATGCAATACTCATCAGTTTCTGGATCGTTGTCCTCGTCCACCGCATCTCGGTTTCGACTCAGTTGATCGGCAACAACGTTTTCACGACCAGGTATGTGATGAATCTCAAAATTAAATTCTTGCAGAACATTTTGATACCTGGCGTAACGTTGACAGATAGGCTTTTTAGATTTAATTATGGTAATAAGGGGGCGGTGGTCGGTATATACAGTGCATTCATGACCAAATAAATAGTGACGAAATTTTTAAAATCCGGTAATAAGAGCAAGATATTTTTTGTTCGTTCCAGAATAAGACTTTTCCGCAGGTTTCAATAAGCGACTGTAGAAGTGAATTGGCTGTTTGTTTTGAAATAACGCGGCTCCAACAGCAAATTTAGATGCATCTGTGTAAAGATCAAATGGCTGAGAGAAATCCGGATGGCTAAGTAGACACTTTTCAGAAATTGCAGATTTAATGGCTTCGAAAGCGTTTTGACAGTTATCATCCCAGAAAAATGTTTTTGATTTGTATGCCTTCAGGGCATGAATTGGAGCCATCTTAGCAGCAAAATGCGGCACAAACTTCGATAAATAATTTGAAAAGCCAACAAAAGTTTCAACTTCTTTTCGTGATTTTGGTGGCGCTAAATTCACTAAATGTTTTACTTTGTCTGGATCAGGTTTCAGACCCTCACGGGTGACAAGATGCCCCAAGTATAACACTTCGTGAGCTCCAATTTACACTTAGGCAGTTGCATTTTCAGATTGTGCTCACGCAGTTTGCTAAAAACAGCGTCAATATCCATCAAATGTTGCGACCATGACTGTGACGCAATGATGACATCATCTATATATGGTATAACACCTAGAATTTTCAAATCGGCAAATATTTGATTCATAGCGCGTTGGAACGTGGCAGGGGCGTTGCAAAGCCCAAACGGCATGACGTTAAATTCGTAAATTCCTTCATCCGTAGTAAAAGCCGTCTTGCATTTATCAGCTTCTTCGATCTCGAATTGCCAATAACCAGAGGCAAGGTCAATAGTGGTGTAAAATTTGGCACCTGCAGTGTAGGTTAATACATCATCAATCAGCGGCATAGGAAATCGATCTTTATTGTTATTTCGTTTAGCGCTCGGTAATTTATGACAAATCGGTACTTATTGTTCTTTTTTTGGAACTAAAAAGAATGGACTGGACCGGCGATTTAGACTTTTGAATAATTCCAGCGGACAACATTTCAGAAATTTGCTTGGAAATCTCATTTTGTAAGGCCTGTGGCATTCGGTATGGCTTTCGATAATCAGGCCCACCTGTCGTTTCGATTACATGTTTGCCTACGGTGCAGCGGCCTAAATCATCAGTTCCCTGAGAAAAGGATTTATTTCTGTCCAAAAGGTCCTCAAGTTCTTTTCGCTGAGACTCGGACAAATATTTACCCCATTGAAAGTCAGAGACTTGCATAACAGTTTTTCCAAATTGCAAATGTACAGCGAGGTCATTCAACGCCGGCAAACCAAGCAATACAGAATATGGGGCCTCAGCAAAAACCGCAAATTGCAATGTTCGTCTGATACTCCCAGTTTCCACCGGAAGGGACAAAATATATGAATAATGATGTTTTTTCAAGTTAGCAAGATAACAACTTCTGGACACAGGACGCAAAAAATGTTTCAAATTTCGCTCCATAACAAAGTTCAATGAAATAATATTTAAACTAGAACCAGTATCGATAAATGCATCTGTAAATATTGTATAATTCAATGTTACAGGAATAAATGCTCCACCAGGCTGTCCTGCGGCAGACACTGAGGACATAATTAGTTTTTTGGATGATCCGTGTTTCGGCAAACACGTTCAATGTGCCCGTTTTTTCCACATTTCTTGCAAACCTTATCTTTCCAGCAAAATTTTGCAACGTGTCCCTTTCGGTTGCAACTAGTGCATAGGGCATCCCGAATGGCAAATACACCGGGTTTTGTGAAAATATCCTCACATCGCATTTGGACCATCTTTTTAATCACGGCACTAAAATCGTCGTTTTCGAATTGCAACCGCTGGCTCAATTCCGTCATTTCGATCAGTCGCTGCCGGATGAGGTCATCAACCCCAGTCGAAGTCTTGATGAATTTCTTTGCTGGGATTTGTTGCCGAAGCTATTTCTAGAGCCTCAAGTTGACTCAAAATGGAATCGTAGGTTAATCGCCCATCATATTTGATCACGTCCCCAAGCTTTGAAATGGCATATTTGAGTGTTTTCAATTTTTTCTCTTTACTGACTTCCAACAAATCGATAAATGCTTTGAATTTCTTAAGCCATGTATCGACAACAGCTAGAGATTGGCAGACAGGTATTATATGAACAAAATCCATGACTGCGAAAATGTAACAAGACAAACAACAACACTTATGTATCTTATTCAGTAAACATCAACATGCGATTGTACATAAAAACAATAACAATGCATTCTGTGTTCTACACTTGAACTTTTAGGAATCCTACGTATTATTTATATAGCTGATACAGTAGCCTAATAGCTACTAAACAATTTGCGCAACATTTCGTTGCAGTTTTAGCAATGTTGCGGAACAATTTGCGCAACATTTCGTTGCAGTTTTAGCAATGTTGCGGAACAATTTGCGCATCATTTCGCTACAGTTTTACGATTTTTCTAAACGATTTGCAAAACATTTCGCTTCAGTTTTAGCAATGTTACTAAACAATTTGCGCAACATTTCGTTGCAGTTTTAGCAATGTTGCGGAACAATTTGCGCAACATTTCGTTGCAGTTTTAGCAATGTTGCGGAACAAATTGCGCATCATTTCGCTACAGTTTTACGATTTTTCTAAACGATTTGCACAACATTTCGCTTCAGTTTTAGCAATGTTACTAAACAATTTGCGCAACATTTCGTTGCAGTTTTAGCAATGTTGCGGAACAATTTGCGCATCATGTTACTCCAGTTTTACAAATATTTCTAAACGATTTGCACAACATGTTGTTGCAGTTTTAGCAAAGTTACATAAGCGACTTTCGCAACATTTCGTTGCAGTTTTAGCAAAGTTTCTAAATGATTTGCACAACATTTCCCTGCAGTTTTAGCAATGTTACTACACAATTTGCGCAACATTTCGCTCCAGTTTCACATATATTTCTAAACGGTTTGCACAACATTTTGTTGCAGTTTTAGCAAAGTTACATAAGCGACTTCCAAAACATTTCGTTGCAGTTTTAGCAATGTTTCTAAGCTATTTACAAAACATTTCGTTGTAGTTTTAACAGAGTTTATAAACGATTTGCACAACATTTCGCTTCAGTTTTAGCAATGTTACTAAACTATTTACAAAACTTTTCGGTGCAGTTTTAGCAATGTTGCGGAACAATTTGCGCATCATTTCGTTGCAGGTTTACAACTTTTTTAAACGATTTGCGCAACATTTTGTTGCAGTTTTAGCGAAGTTTATGAACGATTGTGCAACTTTTTGCTCCAGTTTTACAAATATTTCTGAACAATTTTCGCAAAATTTGGTTGCAGTTTTAGCAAAGTTATATAAGCGACTTGCGCAACATTTCGCTGTAGTTTTAACATAGTTTCTAAACGATTTGCAAAACATAAACGATTTGCAAAACATTTCGTTACATCTTTAGTAATGTTACTAAACGATTTGCGCAACATTTGGTTGCGGTTTTAGCAATGTTACTGAACAATTTGCGCATCCTTCGCTGCAGTTTTAGCAGAGTTTCTAAACGATTTGCAGACATTTCGCTGCAGTTTTAGCGAAGTTTCGAAACGAATTGCACAAACATTTCACATTACACAGCATTTTGTTGCAGTTTAATCAAAGTTTCTGAGCCATTCGCGCAACATTTGTTTTACACAACAATTCAGTTTTAGCAAAATTTTTAAACGATTTTATTGCACTTTTTGCAACGTTTCGAGTTTTCGCATTGTTTTTTACAAGATTTCTGCAATAATTCGCAGTTTTCGCTATGTTTTCAAACAATTTGCTCAACAGTTGGCTCCAGTTTTTGCAATGTTTCTCATTGATTTCGCAACATTTCATTGCACTTTTCGCATTGTTTCCAGACCATTGGAGCAACATTTCGCTGCAGTTTTAGCAATGTCTCTAAACGATTTGCGCAACATTTCAACAGTCGCAATGAATTCAATCGATTTGGGAAAAAATTTGTTGCAGTTTCCGCAATGGTTTGTAACTGTAAGGCTTCACCTGGGAGAACCTCCCTTACTCCCTTATTCACACTTACACTTACCTTTTCATATTACACATTTGTGAATTAACGCTCAATATATTTTAACGTTATGTACGTACTTACCCTCTTGTGTGTGCGTACGCTTGGTCATATATTGTGTTGACAGCCTGGACTGTTAAATAGTCAGTGTGCGTGTGGGTTTCGAGTTGTACGGTTGCTTTTGTTGTTGGTCTGAGTTTCTTTCTACCCGTGTATTCCGCCAAAACGGCCTGCTGTGTCTTTTCTATTAAATGTGTTATTTTTATTAGTGTGTTCGAGTTTGTTTTTGGGAAGTTTTGGCTTGAAAGCCCTGCCGTGTGTCTTTGTGTGTCTCCAGGCAATATCGGCCTAGTGAGGCCCTGCCATTCCGCGTTCCGTATGCGCCGTGACCAATCCCATTGCTACTGCTCGCTGCCCCGCACTGACAAGCCCATTCAGGCTTAGCGGGCTGTATTTGCTCTGTGATCTGCGCCTACTGCGCCTAGCCCCGTAGTTAGGTAAGCCCCCTTTCCCGTCGGTGTCCGGCAACCCCGGCCCGTACGAAAGACCCCGCTCATCATACCTGGAAGCCCCGCCGGCGGTGTGGTCGAGGCTACGGGCGAGTGAACGATCCTCCCCAGATAGCCGGTACCCACTGTTCCCGCTTGGGCCATTAGTAGGTGCGGCAACGAGTCGCCTTACAAATGTGGCGAGGCCGCCAGGATAAGGGGTAGTCCCATATTGAGCCTTATATGTGGTTTTGACTGTACGGTGATATATATTTTGTGATATTTTTTTTGTATTTGTGGCGCTTAAATTTTTCCTTTTTCTCAGTCTTTTTGGGTGCGCCTTGTATTGTGATATTTTGCATAATTTTGTGGGATATATATATTTTTGTTGTGTATAAATCGGCGCTTCATTCTCGTATATATATTTGTACTGTGCGCCTATAATATGTATGTTTTTTGTGCTCCGCCCCTCACCCCCTCTTTCGTGTCTCTTTTTGGTCATTCAATTCCTTTTTGGTCTCCTCTGGTCTCATTGTTTTTATCCTAATATTGGACTGTTATTGTTGTATAATTGTGTGTGCGAGGCCCAGTTTTCAGATAATTTTGTGCATATAATTACGGGCCCTATTGTTCAAAATTTTTGCTGCCCCCTATTGTCTCCTGTCATGCCTACCGTAACCCATGGGCAGGCCCTTACGTCGTGGCCTCAAGCCCTACCGTATGCCGTCGTGAGCCTCATCCCGGGGTGTGTGTTTACGAGAATGATCCTACTATCCCTGTTCCTTTTTCGGCGGTGGTTATGGCCCCCGATTCGCGACCAAATTCCCCACTGCGCCTACGCTGTGTACGCTACGATCGCCTACCTGTTCGACTTTCTTGCCCCCATCGCTGCCCCCCATCAGGTATTGCAGTTGTCCCCGGCTCCCTCTGACTCTGTGTCGAGTGCTAAGGAGTGCGACGACGCACACCAGAAAACCACGGCACACAGGGTGGAGGAGCCCCCCTCTCTCGCGACGCGTCCTGACCCCCGACCCCCATCCAGTACGGCGGAGGCTTTGTACCCCCTATCGCAGATCCACCAGCGCAGACCGGTTAGACGGCGGTTGTTCACCGGTTCTCCCGCGCTAGTTCCTCACCGACCTGATGTTGCAGAAGTGCCAACCGACGATGACGACCCCGACCGTTCCCCGACCAGTGGTGCGACTGTCCCCGAAGAAACTGCTGCCCCTGCGGTGAACCCTCCAACCAGTGCAGATCCAGTGGAAGACCACCGCCCGTTGTCGGTGCCGCTGCTTCTG
>JASANF010004722.1:0-12959 GCA_030248245.1 Trissonchulus sp. WLG1_4 | reverse complement strand
AACAACTGGTAGTGTGCGTCCAGTGTTTTCCGATTTAGGAATGCTTTCAACGGGGCCACAAGAAAGTGGGGGTCGTGGCTCAGTGGTTGGGCAGGACTTAGAAGTGGGCGTCGACCAAAGGTAATGACCAAATACAAAAACTGTAAACAAACTATAAAAGGTACCCTCCGTGTAACAAAGTGCTTGCACTGCTTTCCACGTTTTTCTGCTAGTTTATGATTTATTATTTTACATGAGTTTACAAATCTTAAACCTTGTTTTTTAGAATCGGGGAGTCCCCAGCTGATGGACGGGAGGGAAAACAACCGATCTCACGTGCAGACATTACAGATTTAGTGCAAATAAACTGTATAATGCATGGTGTTGTTATTTTGTTGCAGAGCCTGGCGTTCAACATGTCCCAGCTGATCCACGGCTCGGGCGGCTGTGCGAGAACGGACAAGGACGGTCTGTGCCCAATGTTCCCTAGACTCCGAAAACGGGCAAGATACGCAGCGGCAGCGCCCTGACCCTGGGCGCCCGCTCGGACAGCTACTACGAGTACTTGCTGGAGCAGTGGCTCCCGACAGGCAAACGGGTCCCCTGGCTCCGGGACGACTACACCCAGGCCATCAACGGCATTCACGAGCATCTGTGGCGATACTCACAGCCCAGCAGACTGGCCTTCGTCGGCGAATTGTTGTCTGCCAAAACCTTCTCCCCAAAAATGGTCTGTTTTCATTTCGCAGTTTTGCTGAATTCTTTTGATTTTCGTTTCACATGCATCACGAAAAATAAGAATTTAGGATTTTGATTTTTTATGTGTGGTCGAAGTGTATTTTTTTATTTTGATGCCGCATCAAAAATGCAAATAACTTTAGATGCGCATTATTTTTCCTTTTGATCATTGATGTTGGTTGCAGGACCACCTGGCGTGCTTCTTGTCCGGGACGCTGGCCCTGGGCTCCATGCACGGCCTCCCCAGCGCCCACCTGGATCTGGCCAAGGCCCTGGCCCACACCTGCTACCAGATGTAC
This sequence comes from Trissonchulus sp. WLG1_4, assembly GCA_030248245.1. Classification (NCBI taxonomy): domain Eukaryota; kingdom Metazoa; phylum Nematoda; class Enoplea; order Enoplida; family Ironidae; genus Trissonchulus; species Trissonchulus sp. WLG1_4. Next base: position 11,943 of record JASANF010004722.1, on the reverse strand, counting down.
GCCGCGACCCCCACCGGCCTGGCCCCCGAGATCGCACACTTCAACATGGTGCCCGGAACCACTGACCAGGACATCCTCATTAAGGTGCAGCACACCATTGCAACCATACCAATAACTTACCTATATATTAGCCAAATGTTTGTTAAGGTTGGCGCTTAATTTCTTCCAGCGACATTTTTGACCATAATGACTATTTCCAGCCCAGCGACATTTTCTAGAAGAAAAGTTGTTCAAAATGAAAAGAGCTTTCATTTGATGTGCATATTGTGATAGAAAAATTTAATTTTTAGGACAATTTTGTAGCCGTAGCAAAAAAAAATTATTTCCATATAAAATGATTACTCATATCGCTGAAATATGCCATTAATTCTTAGCTTTAAATTGATGTATTAAACTTTAGCCGTGAAAATTGCAAATCAAAAATGAAAAACCTACAAAGCTGATAAATCTTCGAAAATGTCAAATTTTTGATTTAATTTTTTAAAAAATTGAGTATGGCTTTTGGTAACTTTTTCAACGGAAGTATGCAGTCCTAGGAAAGGTCTAATTTTTTAAAAAGTGAAACATGTGGGTAAACCTTACATTTTTGCGTATCGAAATCGACTACTTTTTTTGGACTTGGGTCCCAGCTGCCGATTGCGATCGAGTTGAAAATTTGCACAATGAAATAAATAATATAAATGCAGGCGTGAAACTTTTGCGATTTTCAAATTTCGGCTCGCAGCACTTTTTGTAGTCGCTCAAACACAGCTGATTTGTGAAAAATCGATTTTTTGCAAAATCAAAAATAGAAATGAAAAATCGAAAATCAATCACGCCTAGATGTTAGGTCTTTTCTATTGATATCAAGATCGTCAAAATCGGTTGAAATTTCGCTGAGCTAGGTGAATAGGAAATTCGACATGGTCATAAAATTTGACAAATTCACATTAAAATGTTGAACAGTAAATAGGTTTTTTGATGTCTCTTTGATATGCAATTAAAGTGGTGTTGCTACTTATTGCATGAGCCGAGCGCCAAACATAAGTTTTGTTGCTGAGCGCTACCTTAAATCGATTTAAGGTGGGGCTACCTCTATAAGTGAAAATTTTAGGTTCTCCGATTCGTTAAAATTTGCACACAATTTAACATATTTTTTCAACATATTTTTTAAAATTTTAGCATAAAGTAGACACATGTGTGCCGATTTGTCCCAAATGTTGATCAAAATCCGTCTGGTAGTTTTCAAGTTTTGCGGACTTTTGCGTAATGTGCAGTAGTTCAAAAAGCAAAGTTACGTAAATGTGACGTAATCTGAAAAAGCAAAACGCGGAAGGATAAGTTTCGGTATCTAAATTGAAGGTTTTTGACATGGACGTGTGTCATTACTTTCTTTTTTCAATATACGGCCATTTTGACTGGCTACTACTTTGGCTTAGCGAAACCTAAATTTTACGAAAAATTGCCATAACTGGCTGAAAAATAAGTTTCTCGAAAATTAATAATTACTATTTCAAGCTGGTTTAGTGGTTTAGCAAGCATTCATCCCATTATAGTTTATGTGTCTCTAAATACATATGCGTACTATTATTCTTGATTGAAAATTAATCGTAAATAATAGGCCTGCAGAACTGTGGAAAACGTTACTACGACCTTAATGCCAATAATTTCAGCCATTGGACTCGCACTGTCTGCTGAGGCCGGAAACAGTGGAGAGTCTGTTCTACCTCTACCGCATCACCGGCGACAGCACTTATCAGGACTGGGGCTGGAGTATTTTCAAATCCATTGAGCGTCACGCACGCAATAGCGTCGGTTACGCAAGTGTCAGTAACGTACGCAAACTGCCCGCCACGTTACGCGACCCCATGGAAACCTTTTTCCTGGGCGAAACGCTCAAGTACCTCTATTTGCTGTTTGCCCCCAACAATGCCACCAGCAGCACCTCTGCCGCTCAACAACTTAGTCTAAGCGAATTTGTGTTCAACACTGAAGCTCATTTGTTGCCTATCTACGAACGATGATGATTGTTGTGGTCAGGCTTGTGAGATTACGGTAGCATTGCGGCCTGCTGATTGGCTTCTGGCTCAGGGGACTGCGGTAGGATGGAATGAGATGATTGGTTGACGCCATGTGGATTACTGTAGACGCTTGGCGTCACCAACCAATCGCTGATAACAATCGCTGGTCGGATAACCATGTGAAATATGTTATGATTGTTCCACTTTGATTGGCTGTGGATCTGGGCTGATTCGTTTTGGGCTGAAACTCTAGTTTTCATTAACCTGGACGATTAATAGGAAATGTGATTAGATTTACGAATATAGATATTTTTTGCCATTTTCTCGATTCCAGTCACTCGGTAGTATTTATTGTTGTGTTTGTATTGATATACCTAGAAATATATATTTATTTTGAAGTATTTTAAATATTTTGTATTTATTGAATAGCTTTTAAGGTGGTAGTGTCGCCAAAGCAGTTTTGTTCATAGGCTGCGAAATGAGAACTTTTTGCTTTGAAATTGTACGTTTACTGAAACTAGTGAAATGCCATATGGTGTCAAATAAATACTGCCAGACACTAGACTACCAATATCTACCAATGTTTTGAACCAATCACCATTTGTAAGCCAGACATAACACAATAGGGACATGAAAGTGCAAAAAATCAAGCCAGATATCAGATTGGCCAGCTTGTGAAGTACATGTAATGTTTTGACGCACAATTTTTTGCCACAAATAAGAAAAATGAAAAATGAAGGTTCGTTTTTCTTTTGATTCCAAAATAAGTGTCTAAATTTTTTACAATTTATCATTATTGCTGTGAGTGCTGTACAGGTTACGCACAGTTTCACAGTTCAAACAGGCATTACTCCACAACCACTCAAGCAATTTGCACTAAATTTTGTTTGCATAAACTAGAGTATATCTGCTTTTATTTTGTGTAAAGAATCTAAACAAAAAGTTTTTTAATTGTGACGAAATAATCGAATGTGAATAGGTTTTCAAAACGACATTTTTTCGATTTTGCGACTTCACTGCGAACTGTATGCTTTATCAATTGTTCTGAAACTTGGCAAAAATATTTGCCTTGAAACATATTTTTAGAATATATAAAGAACAATGACCTATCTTTTACTGAAAAAATTTTATAGTCGCGCAAAGTTGACTGCTTTCGCGACACTACCCCCTTAATGAATTTAAAAAAAGGCAGTCTCAGACTTTTCTAGCAATAGACTTTTCTAGCAATGAATTTAACGAATCAAATGTAAAGTAAAATCTCAACCGTTAAGTCCAATAAAACTAGCTGTCTGTTGTTAACTTATTTTCCTTCGCTTGGCTAGTAAGTTTTTTTGTAATTATAAAGCAAGGCAGTAGTTTTGCAGTTTCATACGTGTAACGGGGTCAAAAATTTGGGGGGCCTTTCCTGTCAAATTTTGGGGACCCTCCCCCCTGAACGGCCAAAAATACCACAATTTTTGCCAAATTTTGTAAATTTGCCAAAAAAGTGCCATTTTTACTAAATTTTGCCCATATTTTCGGGACCCACCCGGCCCCTCTTTTTTTTTGAAGGGGGGTCCCCCATCCCCCCTCATACATGCAGGTTTTCATTTAGTGGCGACTACTATTTCATGTATTATTAATTAATATTATGCATCTTGTAGACATGGTCGGTGTTAATGTTGTGGCAAGTGGACTGTTCTTTTGGACTACACTTTTCATTCTCTTGACAAAAAATTCGTTGGAGAGTTGTAGCCTTTTTTGAGTAAATTATTTTGAAAATTTATTAGGGTTCACTATGACTAATTTTAACGGTCCGCCCTTCTTCCTTGTTGTATCTCTCTTTTTGGTGAAGTTCGTTGTCAACCCCCCACGTTTCTATATTTCAAAACCCAAAACCCCCCGCTTGTCTTCCAAGCTATAGAATATTTTTGTGTTTCACGGTTGTATTTTTGTCTTTCTAGCTTTATTTTTTGTGCAACTTGTTATGTAGGAATTTTCATTGAATGTGCTTGTCAGGTGCTACGATTTTTCGTTCAAAGAAATTGAGTTTGATACAGTAGTGCTGTTAGATATATTCACATCCAAGCATTCCAAAGTTAGATACAGCATCCAAACCACCAATTTGTTGTGTGGAATCATGGTTCCACCGAGCGTACGTCCCCGCTAGATACCGTTTTCGTCTCCTCAGTTGACATCTGTGTTGAAATGTGATTCACTCTGTCTGTATTTAATCGTGTATGCGCAGTAATAATTTATGGCCTGTACTACTTTTCAGTAAAAGATTGAGCAATGCTGGTAAAATGACAAGTAACCTCCTGAAATAGGGTTGGCGTTGTGGTCAAACTCAGAACTGGGAATGGTCACCACACCACATTATCAATGTGGTGTGTGTTAGACATAGGTACGTTTTCAAAAAATCTAATTTAAACGCTCGCGTTCACAGATGAGAAAACGCGTTTAACGGTTGTGAACGTTTGCCCGTTTAAACTTAAACGCGTTTAACGGTTTAACCGCCGCGTTAAAACGTTTTAACGCGTTTGACGGTTTAACCGCGTTTAATTGGTTAAACTAGTGAGCGTTTAAGGTGGTAGTTACGTTTTCGAAGTTTTTGCAATAATTCAAAAGTTACTTGATCGAACATAATCAAACTTGGCACGGCCATTGCGAATGTAAATAGCAATATTTCAGCTAATTTTGACATTGATTCAAACTTTTACGGCTAATTTATAGCTAAAAAACTGGATTTTTTGTGTATTTTTTGAGGACTTACAAAATTGTATGCAAATTTTTATGGCTCTTACACTACTCATAAAAGCCAATCAAAAAAGGTCTAACCCAATTTATTTTAAGAATATTTTCAGCTAAAATATGATATATTTCTGTTAGTCGTTCTAGGCGATCCGTAACTTTGAAGTTTTTTACCTCAATTCTTACTTCTCATGCCAATATCACAAAATACCGATAACCACTTTGCACAATAATTTACATGTACATAGTCCCTTATGCATCTATTATACCTGCAAAATTTGGTTAGTATATGTCACAGCAGCCACGAGCATTGGCAGTGTTAATAAACCGCTTCAAAAATTGCAAATTTTCTTCAGTCTCCTGAAACGTCATTTTTTAAACTTTTGTCCGCCATTTTTTCAACGGGTACGGGAAAACTGTGCTTAATGTAATATTAGCTGCCCCCACTCAGGCCCTATTTTAACGGAATTAAAAAATTTTCAAAAATCCGTCATTTCTGAGCACAATGAGTGATTTCAGTTGAAGTAACCAATATCCTGTTCAGTTCATAAGAATGCAAAGAAAGCATATTTGACAGTAGCCAAATAAATTTGCCCTATACCTTTTTCGAATTGAGCGAAAAGGTTGACTATTTTTTTAGTTACAGCCTACTAAAGTCATAAAAACTGCCGTTTCTTGATTTTTTAGAAAAATTTGAGGCAAACTTTTGCTCACTGTACAAATCTGCTAAATTATTACGTTTATTTAAGCATACCAGCACTTTTATAACACATCAACGTGCCTTTGGTATAAATTGCGTAATTGTATGCTGAATTTTTTTACCACAGTGAAGAAATAACGAAATACGGGGGAAAATGCATAAAATTGAGCTGATGAGCTTCACCAAAATAGTTGGCGTGCACACTATGAGTAACACCGACTCTTGAAAAATTGTAATTTTGTAAAAAATAAGTTGATTAATAATATGCAAAAGACCGCTTGTAAATTGATTTAGCAATTGCTGCAAAATAGAACATTGAAAAAAGCTGCGAAAACGTAACTACCACCTTAAGGTGGCGCTCTGAATAACCGACTTTGGGCGATAAAATTTTTCACGTAAGTTTTCGTTAAGTCTTCGGGGGGCCCGCTTTCCGGGCGTGTTGGGGCGGGGGTTTCTTTGTCCCCTGTGTGGTCTGGGTTCCCTGCGGTCAAGGGTTAATTAACTCAAGAAGAAAATTTGTAGCAAATTAAATTAGCTTTCATTTGATGTATATAACGTCCAATTTGGTTCAACTTGAAATTTTAACCTATTTTCCAATGGGAAAAAATCTTTAAATCGATATACCAAAAAATTCTATATGGCTTTTGGTACTTTTTGAAACAGTTCTTTGTAGCTAATTGCTAGTTGCAACTTTTCAAAAAGTCGTTTGTGTAGGCAAACCTTTCTAAAAAAATATCCAGAATACGTTGACCGATATTGACAAAAATACACTATTTTTCAAACTAATTTTTCGTTAGCTACTTTTTGGCTTCTGAAACTTTTCTCAACGGATTTCAGTACAGAAAAATTAGCTCTATTTTTTGGAAAATACGTATGTGTAGGCAAACTTCAGGTTTCTGAAATTGGGCTATAGCGTACATTTTTTTAAGATTACTGTCAGCTGCGAAAACCAATCTGCTTGAAACTTTGCAGACTGTTAGAGCAGATGTAGGTGGAGGTGCCGAACTTCTTTAATTGTAATTATTATGATTTGGCTCAATATGATAGGCTTTATAAAACGTCACTTTTGATAGAAATTAAAATAACTAAAAATTTGTCGCCGGTAACGAAAATTCGACAAAAATGGCACCTCGGCAAGATAATTGTCTTTAATTTAAGCTATGGAATGTTAAATTTGGTTGAGGCAGCATTGAGCTACGTCATTTCAAAAATTAGTCAAATTTTTCAAAATTTCAATTTTGATGCAGTCATAAAATTTGCTAAAATATTCCCTGACTCATAAAACTTACACATGAAAACACACATAAAAATGACACATAAAAATGCTTGCCTGGTGTTCATCTTGATTTCACTTGAGCAAAAAAGTTCGTATCAACAAGAAACTAACAAGTTGCCCCTAAAAGGGGCATGGTTCCTCCCCAGAGATGTTCATATTTTCAGGACTCTCATGAGAACCAACATAATGTAGAGTTTAGTGACTGTTCCGTATTTTAGCTGAATTGGCCTGACTGAATAGTGCACCGGTCCAAATGTTGAAAGTCCGAAATTGAGACACTACAGAATTTCAATTGCCAGTAGTTCGAAAGGATGGGGATTACTAGGGCCCTATTTATCATTTATCAAAACATGCCTAATCTTCGCAGTTGAAAATTTTTGTGGTTTAAAATCTTGGATCATGATCGAAACATTTTTAACACGAACATAACAGTGAATTATTAGACTAAATTTAATGTTCACAATTTCAACGACGTGCATTTTGCTTCGATAAATCGGGCCCAGAAATCGAGACAGGTTACTCAGTCAGTGGCAGGCTGGCAGGGTTTGTGTTTATCAGCTGTTGCTTTGTTGCTGCTGTTGTTTTGAGATTTGAGAACAAAATTATCTTAGTTGGCGCGCTGTTGCTTTGAGTCCACGTTTGTGTATTGCCTGTTGTCTAGCTGTTGCTTTGAGTCTAGGTTTGTGTTGCCTTAGTTTAAGGTGCTGTTGGTTCAAGAATTGAGAATAGGATCTCAGTTAGCTCGCCGTTCGTTTGATTTTCGGTTTGTGTATTGCCTGCTGTTGGTGATGTTGTTTTGTGCATTCGAATGGGGTCTTAGTTGGCTTGGCTCGCTGTTGGTTTGAGTGTAGGTTTGTGTGTTGTCTGTTGGCTGGCTGTTGCTTTGCGTGTAGGTTTGAGTTGCTTTGAGTAGCTTTGAGAATGGGATCTTACCTATGTAGTTGGCTCGCTGTTGCTTTGAGTCTAGGCTTGTGTTGCCTGTAGTTTAAGGTGATGGTATTTTGTGATTTAAGAAAAAGTTCTTATTTGGATTTTTGTTGACTGAGTTTAGGTTTCTGTGTTGCCTGTTGTCTCGCTGTTGCTTTTAGACTACAGTCATTTTCAAATGAAAATGGATTTGCCCGACGCCATTTCATCATCCGACGCGTCGGATTGCAGCATCCGTCGCGTCGGGTGACATCATCCGTCGCGTCGGATGACATCATCCGACGCGTCGGGTTTCATCACCGAGGCCGTCGGATGACATCATCCGACGGGCCTGGCTGGGCGTCGGATTGCATCATAGAGTTGGAAATTGGAGAGCTTGCAGGAAAAATTTATAAGGGTGACTCCTCAAAGAGTTATGCGAAATTTTTATAGTTTATTTTCATATGTTGATTAATAGCTGTTTTCTTGAAATATAAGGTAATTTTATCTACTGAATTCTGATTTTTATTAGTTAAAGAAACTAAACAATAAAATAAGGTAGCATTCATAATTTGCACTGAAGAAGCCACCCCTATTCAAAACTTTAGGCCCGAATTTTGACAGCTAATTAATCACTGGCTGGCAAAACTCTAGGCGTCGGATTGCATAACCGAGGGCGTCGGATGACATCACCCGACGCGTCGGATGACATCACCCGACGCGTCAGATGACATCATCCGACGCGTCCGATTTCATCACTAATCCCGACGCCTAGAATCTATTTTCATTTGAAACCGACTGTAGGTGTCTGATTTGTGTAACCTGCAGTTGAAGGTGCTGTTGGTTTGAGAATTGAGAATAGGATTTTAGTTAGCTCGCTGTTCGTTTGATTTTAGGTTTGTGTGTTGCCTGCAGTCTCGCTGTTGCTTTCAGTCTAGATTAGTGCTGCTTTTAGTCTAGGTTTGTGTTGCTGTGTCTTTGAGTCTAGGTTCGTGTTGCCTGTAGTTGAAGGTGCTGTTGGTTAGAGATTTGAGAACAGGATCTTAGTTGGCTCGCTGTTGGTTTTAGTTTAGATTTGTGTGTTGTCTGTTCTCTCGCTGTTGCTTTGAGTCTAGGTGTGTTTTGCTTTGAGTAGCTTTGAGGTTTGGGTCTGTGTTTTGTGTTGTTGTGTTGTTTGTTTGTTTTTTTTTGTGTTTTTATTTTTGTGTTTTTTTTTGTTTTTTTTTTTTTTTTTTTTGTTTGTTTTTTTTTGTTTTTTTTTTTTTTTTGTTTTTTTGTTTTTTGTTTTGTTTTTTTTTTGTTTTTTTTTTTTGGTTTTTTTGTTTTTTTTTTTGTTTTGTTGGTTTTATTTTTTTTGAGTTTTGGGTTTTGTTGGTTTTTTATTTTTTTTTTTTTTTTGGGTTTTTTTTTTAATTTTTTTTTGGTTTTTTTTTTTCGTTTTTTTTGAGTTTTTGTTTTGCTGCTTTGTTTTTTTTTTCTGTTGGGCTTTATTGGTCTTTTTTTGGTGCTTTTGTTTTTTGTTTTTTGTTTGTGTTTTTGGGGTTTGGTTGTAGTTTTTTTGTGGAGTGGGAGTGGGTTTTTTATTTTTTGGTATTTTTTGGGTTTTTTAGGGTTATGTTGTGTTTTGTGGTTAGGTGTTGTTTGGTTTAGTTTTATGGTGGATTGTGTTTTTAGGGGTGTGGTGTTTTGGGTTGTTGATTTTGTGTGATGGTGCGGTGTTTGGTCTTTTTCTTCGCTGATGTTAGTGTTAGATAGGTGTTATATTTTTTTTTAGTTGTTGTGGTTTTGTTTTGTCTGGGTTTTTGGTTTGGATTTTTGGTTTTGGTTTTTTCTGTTTTGGTTTTTATTTCGTGTTTGTTGGGGGTTGGGTTTTTTTGTTTTTAGGAGTGTTGGGGTTTTTTTCTTCGTTTTATGTTGAGCGTGCAGGGTCTGTGAGTGAGCGCGCTTCTGTTGGGTATGTTGCGGTGGATGTTGTGGGCTGGATGAGAGCGCTCTGTGTGCTGGGGGCTGGATGTTTTCTTTTTCTTTAGTGATCTTTTGACTATGTTTCTCGGTCTGTGGTTTGTTTTGTTCACGCTGAGCTATAGTTTCGAATTGCGATGTAGTTAGTATGGCTAGCGGTTTGCTACTACACTCTATGTTGGTTATTGTTTGATATGTTCTTGGATCTGTGTTTTTTTGTTTTACGCTGAGCTATGATTTGAGTTAATGGTGTTGGCGGGCTGTTTCTGCTCTTTTCTCGCTGTGTTTAGTCTTGCTGGGTTTGGATATGTGTTTGTGCCTGTTGCTGGTTGCGCTGTGTTTTTCCCGGCCGCTTGTTTTGGTGTGTCAGCTCCAGCTGGCTTCCTGTTCCTAGGGCGGCTGGTGTGTTGATGGCGGCTTGCCGAGCGCCGACTGGATGTATGCCGGCAGCCTGCTTGCCACTGCGTTTGTTATGTGTAGGCGAGTGCTTTTGCTTTGTGCTTCCTGTCTGGTGTGCTTTGGTTTTGTGCCGCCCTGTTTTTTGGTTGTGTTTCTTTGTTGGATCGCTTGGACGCTGTTGTTTGTTTTGTGTTTGCGATTGGAGGGGTTGTTGGTGCTTTTGCTGTTTTTCTTTGGTTTTTGTTGTGTTTTTTTGGAGCTATAGTGGTTTGATTTGGAGCTTTGGTTGTGTTGTTAGGTTTTTTTTGGGGAGTGAGAATTCCGCCTGTGTGTTTGGGGGGTAGTGTTTTGTGTTGTTCTTGTGTGTGGCTGCGCGCTTCTGTTCTTAGCGAGCGCCTGTGCGTGCTTTTGGGATGGGGTGGTATTTTTTTTCCTGTCTGTTGTTTGGTTTGATTTTGGGGTTTTTTGGTTTTGAGGTTGTTGGTTTTGGATTGGTTTTTTGTTTTTTTTCGTGTTTTGTTTGGGTTTTGTTTTTTTTTGGGTTGTTGGTTTTTGTTTTTGTTCTTTGTTTGTGGTTTTTTGTGTTGGGGTTGCGCTGTTGGTTTTGCTGTGTTGTTTGGCGCTTGTGTGTGGGGGTGGTGTTTTTTTTTGGGCTTTTGTTTTGGTGTTTTTTGTTTTGTTTTTGTTTTTTGTTTGTTTTTTTGGGTGTTTTTTTGGTTTTTTTTTTGGTTGTTTTTGGCTTGCTTTTTTTTGTTGTTGTGGGTTGTGTTTTTTGGTTTTTGTTTTTTTTTGTGTTTGGTGTGGTTTTTTTTTTGTTTGTGGTGTGGGGGGGGGTTTTGTTTGTGTTTGTGTGGTTTGTGCTTGAACTCTGTGGGCGCACAGTTTACATCAGGTAAGTGAAACTTCGAAACTTAGAAAAGCAACTACCACCTTAGATAAAAGCAGCTCGCCGTTAGTTTTAATTTCTACGCACATCGTTGGCAATTTTAACAACAAATTAAACTGGAGACTATCTTCACTAGTTGCCGTGAAGAACCGTTGCGCCACGGCGGTTTGTTTGCAACGTCTAATCTTTGGTATATATGTTTAACATCATTTGATTGGTTAGAAGCTGAAGATGTGTGGGGGGGGGGCCCCCGTCGGTGCAGCGAGACCCGGAGCGGGCCGCCTGGCCGAGCTCTTACACTTTGTCTTCATTATATATATTACTGCAGCGCACGCCGTTGAATTAAGTTGATCAGTGGGCGTCTCCCGGACAAAGACCCTATTTTCAAAGCGAACACAACACACATAGACTCAAAGCAACAGCGAGCCAACAGACAACACACAAACCTAAACTCAAACCAACAGCGAGACAACTAAGACTCCAATCAAAAACACAACACAACATCACCAACAGCAACTTAGACTGCAGGCAACACAAACCTAAGCAACAGCAAGAGCGGGCCTTACCTAGTCCCCAATCCCTATCCCCAACCCCCAAACCAGGGGCCCCCAAACCACCGGCCACCCCAACCCACGGCCCCAAGGCACCGGCAAGACAACAGGCAAAACACAGACGTGGACTCAAAGCAACAGCGCGCCAACTAAGACGCCATTCTCAAAGCTACTCAAAGCAAAACACACCTAGACTCAAAGCAACAGCGAGAGGCTTGTTTTTGTTTTGGTGATGAATACATGGACTAAACGAACAGACAACACACAAATCTAAACTAAAACCAACAGCGAGCCAACTAAGATCCTGTTCTCAAATCTCTAACCAACAGCACCTTCAACTACAGGCAACACGAACCTAGACTCAAAGACACAGCAACACAAACCTAGACTAAAAGCAGCACTAATCTAGACTGAAAGCAACAGCGAGACTGCAGGCAACACACAAACCTAAAATCAAACGAACAGCGAGCTAACTAAAATCCTATTCTCAATTCTCAAACCAACAGCACCTTCAACTGCAGGTTACACAAATC
>JASANF010004720.1:0-19169 GCA_030248245.1 Trissonchulus sp. WLG1_4 | reverse complement strand
AAAACCGTAAAAGTAATGATATACAAGAAAATCAGGAAAATTTTCATTGAGGTAGCGCTACAGTAGGAACCGAACTTTTGCGTGAAGTTTCTGCAGTAAACGATAACTAATTTGGGGTGTAAATTTGGGAAAAATTAAATAACTTCACGCTTTTGCTGAATATTTTGACAATAATCCAAAACCCAGTTTCTTCGCGAATTTTTTATAAAGGGGGAATCATTTGATAATTAAAGGTTATATTGCTAAAAATACAGTAATTAAAACAAACTTCTATTTTAAAAAAAAGTTTTGAACCTCTAATTTTAGAAAAAATTACGTTTGAAAGCAACTGTATATAATAAATTTTATCGTTTTGTAAAAAAATTTGTTTTCAGAGCAAGTTCATTTAAAAATCCGGTCCACAAAAAAAGGTAAATTTATTGTATCTAAACAAGTTTATATCAATTGAATTTTTCCACCAAAGTGTAAATTTGGGTGGCATTATGAAAACCTACAAAACCGTGATTTTACACTTAGCTTATTGACAACTTTCTTTTTCTGTCAACACAGGTTTTCATAAAATTGTGTCCAACTTTTGATGCTGGAACTTTTTCACTTTGGTGAGTTTAAAAAGTTTAAGAAACCATCTCAAAAGTATAGCAATTTTGTACCAAATTTTCTGCTGACACCACGCGGTATAAACTACCCTTCTAAATGGCGCTAATTGGGTATTTAGACCACAACATTTTTTGTTCTATATTTCTCCTAATAAGAACTTCAGGACTTAAGGACTATCATTTGATATCAGTTTTGCGTTGTAAAATTTCCCATGGCATAACCACAGCGTTAGGTGCTTAAAATTTGAGAAAAATAGTTGTTATGAGACTTGATCTGATTTTGAACGTTCAAAAAAAACAGCAAAATAAAACTTGAACTTGATTTGTGTAGCTGTTTTTTGTCTACCACCATATCATCAAAAACGACTTGTTTTGTAACAATAATTTTTGTGATTGTCTTTATAGGTATATTTCCGTCATTCCATCCTTATTCGCACTTAGTGCCAGACATTGCACTTGACACATGTCAAATTGGGTAGGTCAGTCTTAATTGATCGAAAGCTTGTCAAAGGTCAAAGCAATTTTTGGACAAAAATGGATATCAAAACAATTATCAAACCTATTGGAAATGAAATGAATATTCTGGTATACATTTAAGGGCAAAAAATTAGTTTCACAGAAAATGGCTAAAAAGTAAATTTACGCGCATAGAGTTTGTCTCTAAAGCCCGGTTCATACTCGTCCTTGACAAAGGGACAGGGACAAGGACAAATTTAGGTCAGCTGCTGTGAAAAATTTACAAATGCGTTTGAGCTTAATATTTGCATCCGGTCTAGAAGTTACCTCAACTATCGTTATGCAAAAAATTGGCACATTTGGCTATGCATTTTTTCTGAAATCGCTAGGGACAAAGCGATAGGGACAAGGATAAGGACAAGTATGAACCGGGCGTAAGGCAAACTTATTCTAGGCACAGTGTTAGTTGAACTGAGTTCTAGAAATGACCAAGTTTAGTTGAACGACTGAGAGACAATTAAAATTTCGGAATTAATAAGATCCGGCACACCCACGAAGTTTTCTATCCTTGCCTTTGTCAACTGAGCGGTAATAAATTTGTCTAATTAGTCTAATAAGCATTACTAATCAGACTAGCTAACAAAATGACCTAAAGACCATAATTCACTTTTCACCTATTACTTTTTTGATAAAGGTTTTTGCTGACAATTCCTGAGGTTATTGTACGTCGTCATGAAACAATATTAATGACATATGAACTTATGATCTCACAATGACGTGAGAACAAAACTGAGCGTCATTGGACAGTCATTTTTTGATGCAGCGTTCAAAAAACTTACACAAAAAACACACACACTCAAGGTTCTGGAATTGCAAATTATTATAGTTCTTCGATTTAGTGAAATATATGTTCTACTGAAATGTTTGCGTTTAGGCGGATGCAAAAAATGCTGTGAGCCTATTTTAAAAATAAAACGGCTTCAAAATCTTAAACCTGCACAACATTCTGTTCCATTTCATCCTGAGTTAAACGGCAAGAAGACAGTGCAAAAACGCCGCCAAACTCACAGCAAACAAGCACGTTTTGTGAGTAGAGTTGAATTATTTTTGGAAAGATATCATTGTGACGTGCTTGCAGTGCTGAGGATATTCTTCGAATATAAAACGCGGTACCATAATGTTTTGTTGTCAATATTTGTAACTAAACGTGACCACTTTCAGTCTTGATATACATATATTAATTTCTAGCCTGCCATGTCATCGCTTATGGTCAAAACTGTTATTATATCAGAACATTTCAAATAGCACAGTTAGACTTTATATATTTATGTAGCTACAGTCGATTAATGAGTTTAAATTTGCCTCTGAGGGGGACTTTCAGTGACGCAATCAAGTTTTGCGGTCAATTTGGGTTTCAAGATTACATACATATGCACGCTAGAAATCGCATGCCATCTTCATTCATTAAACATATTTACCTACATTTCACATAGTGAAAATGTGGTTTAAAAATATATAAATAAAAAGTTTTAGTTCCACAAAAGCCGAAGGAACATTGTTCTGTGGCAGAACTGAAATTTTCTGCATACACTTAGTTAAGTTGCATCACTGCATCGAGCTTATTCCTAAAACAACACTACGAGCCAAGGGAGCCAAAACAATTGGGTCTGAAGTGAAAGGACACTCCTGACCATCACATGAAACGGTTACCACTTCCAAGTGTTTCATGTCGTTTCGGATGTTCTGATATATAATCTTCGAAACGCTGATGCAACAGGTTTCGTCATAATACAGTGCTGTCCACAGCGTTATTAGCACTTGACAGACATGCAAATGAAATCGCTGCCTGTTCTACTCTTCTGTGTATGTACGTACACAAACTGACACACACGCCCACAAAAAACAGTGTAATCTGCTGACCTAGCAGCCAGATTACACTAGGATTGTTCAATTTGCGTGCTAAGCATATGAGAGCTTTGCACTATAGTATATACGCGGCGGCTGAGGCCGCCGCGTAAAAATTGTGAGATTAGTTTCCCGTTTTATTTTTTTGAAATTATAACTATTTAACAGTTTTCTAGATTTATCAGTTTGTTCATTAAAACTGAGCGAAACTCAAATGGATCCATTTTTTTGTTAAGCTTTTGATTGCAACTGTAGTTATCATTAGAATTTGCTGCAAACTAATCTATCTAAAAAAAAACAATTCAGGTCAAACATGTCAAAAAATGTTTGCGGTCAATGTGGTATAAATCGCCACCTCAACAATCAACCCATATTGTCCATAGTAAAGTCTGACCAGAAATTGCTGACCCCTGAGACAAAACGGGTGGTGTGATTTTTGTGACTACTCGCTGTACTCTTGATTGTCAGACTTTAGTTAATTTAAACCCATCAATCTCAAATACTTTTTTCATAATGTGTGCGTAATTTTAGCAACTATGATTTAAAAAAGCAAATGTCACATTATAGTATCTAGTCAGAAGACATAGGACTAAAATACTATGACCTATAAAAGCAGGAAAATCGCTGTTAATGATCTAAGAAATTATTTTTAGTCATCCTCAGCGAAGAGCTAAAAGCAGGAAATCCCAAAATGGCTCGTGTCAATGTCACAAATCAGATTAATTGTCTCTTATTTATTTCATGTCTGTAAGTGACACTGTTTCAAAATATATAATCACTTAGACTAAAAAAGCTGACAAGGTAAATTTGAGGCTGCTTTAGACATGGTTCTTAATTTAATCCAAGTTTAGAACCACATGGCAGCTTATTTTAGCAATTTCTCCCACAGATACATATGACTTTTAGACCCTGTACAATAGTTCTCATATATATATAAATAGTCCACAAATTATCTAATGACGTGTGTGTGGAGCGGTCACAACGTAAATAAATGGGTCCGTTCCTAAAATCTGGGACAAATATATCAAGTTTGTTAAAAACTTGTCAGTGCTATCCACAGCCCATTGTGACAAGTTTAGTACTTATGCCCTATGTTACAGTCATACTCCTCTTAATACCATGTACTAACTCTTGGTATTACATCATTGTTCAATACTGTTCAGCTTGTCGTAAAAGACATTGCAGTATCAATTGTCCTGCTTGCAGTCAGAGCAATGTTTGCAATGACCAGTGACCGCAGAGCAAGCACTAAGGGCCTATTCCTTTACCGGTTTTAAGGGTTAATTATAATCGGGCTAAACGTTTTAAAAATTATGCTGTAAATGCCATTCGAAAACGTCCAGATTAAACGGACTTGAATTATAGCGCGCGGCTTATTAGTAAGACTAAATGGAGTTAGCTACACATGCTAGGGTGCATGTTAAATCCGTTTACTGCAGTGGTAGTTTTGGAATGGAGTCAGACTAGAATTAAGCCGCTGACTTATTTTAACTCGTTTAGTCAGCTTAATCCGATTTGCCATTCCAACACCTCGGACTAAAATACGTCCAGCCCGTTTAAATCGGTAAAGGAATTGGCCCTAAGTGAAACTTTGCTGTTTTTGGAGACTACTTTTGCATTAAGAATAGGTATGTACATGTATATACATACATATCTAACCAGTTCAAATGCTGTTTGGGGGCTAGACCGAAAAATTGGCTCCTCGATTTTGGAGCAGGATCACCCCCCACCCCGCCCCCCTTGTTTAGAATCTAGTTGGGCGCAATGGGCACTTGCCGGAAATTTTTTCAATTGTATGCATGCGAATTGCACTGGAGAATGAATACACGGATTTGTGCAAAAAATTACAAGTGCATGCATACCCTGCGCTAATATGTACCTATACGGACAATAATTTTAAGAATAAACATAACAGATAACTTAAAAACTTGATTGAATATTGAGACGTAAATACTTTGGTAAATGTAAGATTCAGAAATATTTTTTTATTATTCCTATCTGTTAACTGCGATCTATTGCGAACTGTTAACCGCTGATCAACACTAAGCAATATCCTGCTAACTAGACTAATTAAAAACAAAAGCAAACAAAAAAGTATATGGGTTTGCTATTTTACAAAAAAACAGGTTAGTCATAAGAACTACCGTTAGAAAAATTCCACAGATATGACGTCAAATATGTTCTCAGTCAATGAAAAAATTAAGCCACTTTTATGGAGACAAAAAACCGGCGTAGGCTGGACAGATGGTTATCCCTAAATTAAAAAATAATAGTTAAGTTAATTAGTTACAGTGATCACCTTAAAGTTACGTTGAAGATTGTCTGAGAGTTAGATAAACAAATTGAAAAAATCTCGGGACATTTTTAAGAACAAATTAACTTTGCTTATAAAAGTTGACCAGAAATTACAAAACCCTGAGGCAAAACAGGTTGCGTGATTTTTGTGACTACTCTTGATGCTTGCGTTTCGTTCTTATCGTAATGAAATCGCGTGTTTCTTTTCGTCTCAGGGTCCAGCATTTTTGGTCAGACTTTATCTACTGTGGTATTCTCTAGCAGTTTGTTATCACTGCATAAAATTACAGAAAAGTAATTTTCGTATTAAACACTAGTTTAAGCAAAACGCGAAATTAGAGCGCGTTATCAACAGCAAGTATTGGTCCACTACTTAATGGCATTTTCTAAAGTTGACCAATTAAACTTAGAAAACTACGTTGTGTACTTCACAAATCTTTATCCGAAACATGAATAAGGATTATTTCCATCATCAAAAAATGATATAGTGCCAAAATAAATTTTTCCACACTCTAATGCTCAAGTCTCATTATTAGCAGGCTCTCACATTATATAGATATTGCTACCTAACAAGCTGAGTTCGATGAGGAAAATAGAAAACAATGATTCAGTCCCTCGAGATATCAAGTTTGTAAGAATTCTGGTGTAAACATTACGTAATCAAAGGTATGAGTCGCGGCTAAGAAGCCTATTCTTAGAACGCATTAAACGGATTAAACGGATTAACTCAGTTGGTTAAAAAACGAACCGGTATACTGCCAAATGTAACGATATATACAGTCAGAAATCAAGCCAATTTTGGCTCTTATAAACGTTTGCAATAGGGCTTACCCGCGTCGCACGTGCATAAACCGTTAATTGCCGTTTTGAATAAAAATAAATGACACATTCCTACTGCTGGCACACCGTAAGATCTAAAGTATCGACCAAAATTACTTGCTACCGAATCATGAGGCAAAGCCGAGTCATTCCAAAGTCAAAGTGTATAATTATGTATCTAGACTTTAACTCCAGCAACAAGGTAACTATTTTGACACTAGCTAACGCATACTGTATACGTGTTGTAATAAAAACTTGGCGCAAAATCCTTTTACGCAAAATCCACACCTATTAGAGTAATAAAATTATGGATAAGAAATAAAAATAGATACAACACTTTTATTACGACGGCAGCATTAAAGACTTAAATGTATTTCATGTTTATATTGTAATTAAATAGCAAATTATTCAATTCAAATCAAGCACCTTAGAAGTCATTTTGATTGGCTAACACAATCTAATGCTTATTTCATATATATTTCTCGCGTAAACGTTAAGGCAAAGAGGGAGAGACACAATGAACACAGTAGCTCAAGCGACCAACTAAATTCTGACAAAAAAGGTTCCGCCACTTCATTTTTTGCTTAATCGGTACAAAACGCATCATTGTATTTTCTAATGCCTTATTTTGCCGTGTTAATTCAGAAATAAAATATATATTCTTGTTTTTATATCTATACTTTGCCCTAAGAGGAACCACGTATACGTTTCCGGAAACAACAGCATCATATCGAATAGTCTAATGCAAATTGAGAAGCGCACACAAATAGTAAAGTAACAAAAAAAGAAAAAATATAAATGACTCTTAGTTTTACTCAGAAAATATTGAGCTATTTCAAAAATCAAGAAGCTAAAAAATGAAATTTCAGACATATTTTGGTTTTTGCCTCAAATTACGTAACTGAGCTTGCTACCCTAAAAAATTGACAAATTTTAATTACTCTTCACATCTGGCATGGATGAACTTTTTTTGAAAACATCAACTTGCTTCTATTAAAACAAGTTTCCGCAAAAAACCCAAAACTTTTGCTATAAAAATATTATCCAACTATAATAATTTAACTCTGTATTGCGAAAAACATTAAAGCGTCTGTCTAAGTGAACATATTAATATATTTTATAGAATATAACAGATTTATTCTCAAAAATCTAGAAAAAATGATGTATGACAATATTCAAATATTTATGCACTAAGGGGGTTTGATTTTAAAACAACTTTTGTAAAATGCAATTGTAACCGGAAGTAACCATTTTGCAAGTTTTATAGGAGCATACAATATGTGTTACAACCTAAGTGTGATTGCGGAAAAGCTGGAAAAAGTATTCAGATAAAAATCAAAAGTACAAGTGCAGAAATTATAAAGCAGAAAACCGTTTTATAATATTGGTCAAGATTTGATTGCATTTCCTTTGGCTGAAATATTGTCAACTGCTGTTGACAATTGAAACAAAAATGTGTATGCAGCTGTTAACAGCACTTTTTTGGTTGTTACCCCAATTAGAGTCGATTCATACTTACAGTCGTATGTCCGTTCAGCCGTCAAATTAAATTACGAAATAATCCCGCAACGAAAAGTGTGTAATATCATTGTGTTTGTAGCGTGATCATTTTGTAACTTTGCCGGCCGAACGGACATACTGTTGTAAGTATGAATCGACCCTTAAGGTATGCAAAACAAAAGTGTGATAATTTTCTGAATTTTCAAACTGTATACTCTTGATATAAGGTATATTCGCACTATGAAAAACAGGCAAAAAGTCTCATTTTTTTCAAAGTTTTCCGGATGTTTTCGGGGTGTTTAGCTAGATTAAAAAATGTCAACAAACGAGCAAAAAAATTGAGCGTTGCTTGTTACCTGTTTATAACTGGTTTACGGAGATTTCCTTCCAGACAAATTCGTTCCGATAAGCCACACAACCCAGTTAATGTTTGAAATCATTGTTTTTAAAACCATAGTGGACGCGACGTTGTTTAATTTGATCCTAAATACACCTTAAATATTGAAAACATTACTACAAAACTAAATAATTAATCATATATTGCTATTGCAAATTGAAAAATGGAATTATTGAAATAGTCTTTACCACAAAAGCACAACAAAACCGACCAAACCGTTACGCATAGCTCATTCACAGAAACCGCAATCTTAGCAACCAGCCTTTGACAAAAATGTAAACAAAAGATTACGTAATAAGGCGTCTGTTATCAGTAGATTTGACAATTAATAAGAATAAACTGATAGAAACAGGAAAAACAAACATAGCTGAAGAATTAAAAAAAACAACCACTAGGTTCTGAGTCACTCAAAAAGAATGCCAGTTTAAAGCATCACATTACAGCCATTTGGCGAAATAACTGAATGAATTTGATAAGATTTTGGCTTTGTCGCGATTGTTAATTCATAATAGAGTGTCACACCCCTTTGTGGAATGTCGCTTTAACACAGCATAACTTGCACTTGCGCTACATTTTTTCGGTTCGAATTTGAATGTCCGTATTTACAACTTTGATTTGAGTGTTCATAAATTAAATTGCCATATGGTGCCCTGGTCAAAATGTAGTTATGCAAACGGGTGGGAAAATGGAAAAAACTTTGTTACTTTAGCATTCCGGTAAACTAGTAGATTACAATGGAATAAATGATTTGTATCTAGAGTATTCCAGCTGTTTTAAAAATATCTGGCCTTACGAATTTAGCACAGCTAAGAGTAAGACGACAGATTTTGTTTGTCTGTAAAGAGTTTCTTTTATATTTTTTCTGTTATTTGAATTCCTTTTTTCTTTTTTTATGTCTTGCGGTGACTAAGGAAAACTTCTGAGCTTATTGAAAATTTCTTGAAATTGTAAATAATTGGTTTTTGGCTGATTCCAAAATTTTTAAACCTTTTGTCGAGCATTGGAAATTAAAGAAAAAATGTCGAACAAGTCACTGCAGACTTATGTAAATACTTAAATTCATTACGTTACGTTGCGCTTTAACAGCAGCCTATATCCAAAATCGTGTTCTAAATTCTACTGCAGTACCAATCAAAGTTACTTGCTAAGTCAAAACGGAGTCGAAAAAGTGGAAAATGGTTTCTCAAAAGTTAATCGAGTTACAAATGAAAAATAGCGATCGTGTGAATTCGGCGAAGACGTTTGGAAAAACAAAAAAACTTAAAAATAATTACAACATTTCTAGACCAAATTGAAGCCTAGTTACTCTTTGGAACAAGCAATAATTCACACAAAAAATTGAATATAAATGTAAATATAAAAATAAAATCCGAAAAGCGAAGTGATTTATGAAAACCAGGATAGCAGGCATTGCGCGTGCCTTGTCTGATTTTTTGCAAGCATCAACAAGTTGTCATTGCGCACTTTCGTTGCGGCAAGCATTAAAAAGACACCAAAAACCGCGAAAGCCAAGCAGCCGCCGGAAACTTTGCTGAATTGACTAAACTTTAAAATAAATAATGACTCAAAAACGCTAGTGAAATTTCGCGTCCGGGCTCAAAAACTTCACCAGTAAGACACTGCAACTTAACAACACGCAACTCAAAAAACTACCTTGTGAATGTCTCAAGTAAGGTTTACATCATATTTTAATATGTAACTGTTAATATAAACAAACACTTTTGTTGACGCGCGTACATATTTCACATGACAACAATAAGTATTATTTTACCGTATCGGTAAAATTAGGCGCGGCAAGCACCAAGATTCTTTGTCCGTAGTCCTACTAATTTCTGATACAGATTACTGATGTTACGCAGAGTTTCATCAATATTCAAGTCTAGATGTACGTATCACAAGTTACAGTACTGAAAATTTGTTCGACGATTACGTTTTACGTATGTGTGAGTAACATAAAGTTTAAGAAATTAACGGGGATTTAGACAGCTACAACAATAGATTTTTTAATGTAAATTTGCAAAAAAGCAAAAACATTCATTTACTTTAGAGTCTGAAAAAATTGAAGAAATGCCCCGAGCTGATGGGAATCGAACCTACTACTGTCTGTTTAGTAGTCACGCGTCTTAACCATTAGGCCACGACCCCGTCAGATGATGCGATTAAAATTGTAACTAGTTATTGGAGTATCAATGTATCCTCGATAGTGGAGGATTGTTAAAACAGTCGATATTGTTATCGATTGATAAATGTCGACTGTCAACACGTCATGGTCGTTAATTATGGGGAGACACGCACACGCACACACAACCACTTATCACACACACACACACAGACAGACACACACACAGCGTCGCACATAAAACGCGCATGATCCAGGCGGTCATTGCTGCGGGCTTCAGTGATGCACTGAAACTGAGCATGATTTACATGCATTTTCAGTTTCAGTGCCATAAACCATACTTAGTATACGGCCGCTGAGGCGGCCGCGCAAAAAATGAAATTTAGTAAAGATCGCGCGCCGAAGTCTTGTACAGTTTTCATTCATTGACTACAGATTTGTTGTCATTGTGTTTTGTAATAAGCCACTACTTACATAGATACTTCACCGTAGCATTATAGCTTATGTAGTTTTTTTTTTTTTTTTTTTTTTTTTTTTTTTTTCTTGCTCTTATCCCGGTTTTCGTTTTCGTTTTATACTATACCTAAATCTTTTTCTTTGAACTGGGTATATAATCCTTTTGACTGTAACCTAGGTTTAAAGATTTTGCTATATATATGTAATTACAGTTGAATTCTTCAGGTCTAAATGCTCCAACTCGAGTAACGTTGATTATCGATTCATACTTACAGCCGTATGTCCGTTCAGCCGGCAAAATCACAGAACACTAATAATTGTCAGCTATGTTATGTACATAGAATAAGGAATAAGTACCTGGCCAATCAAAATGCAGCATTGGCGGCAATGAACCAATTAGACTGCATTTATTGCTTTTGATATTTATTTAAGTACGTACATTATTCCGGTACAGCTCACGTAGCTAAAACTAGTCACATGTGTTTAGGGGTTTGAAACTGCTGATAAAATTGACTAATGCTATGCATATAATCGGACTTTCGACGCAATCTATTCAAATATATTAGTCATTTGTCAACTTTATAACCGCATTTAAATTGCCGTTTGAAACAATCGACAAAATTGTCGTTTCAGCCTTGTTCACAGCAAAACCACAGTTAATATTACCGTTCGTCATACTGTAGCTAAAGTTATGTATAAACTTTCAAACTTTACTTCAATATCTATTCTGAGATTTTATTAAAACCTGAACTTTTACGGTCAGGAATTTTGATAACGGCATTTTTCATATACTGAGTTTAATTACGTAAAAAAATTTTTTTTGATTAAATCTCAGCCCGACGTTTTGGCATTTTACTTTCAAGGTCGTTCGATTGTGAAAAAAACTAACCGTTTTTGCTGAACTTTAAAACTAGAAACAGCCCACTATTCGCCTGTCTGGATTTTATTCTATGTTTACCTATATTTATAACTTGAATAATATGTATTAAATAAAAAATAAATAAATAATTGTGACTAGACTAAAAAAGCATCTGGGTTAGACGGTAGTAAAAATTCCCAGAAGGCTCGTACGATAGGATATGTTATGTCATAATGTGGTGTGAAGTAAGATAGGCCCCATAGAGTACTTAAAGGGATTTACGACAGCTGATTGTCGGCCCAGTAGCTCAACGGTAGAGCGCTGGTCTGCAGATCCAGAGATGGGTGGTGCGAATCCCCCCTGGGTCATTCTGATGATGATGCTGTCGTTCTTTCGGTAAGAATCCCCCCTTCCTTTCTTGACAGTGGCACTCAGGGGTGGATTTAAGATGCATTTTTTGGGGAGAGAGGGGACAAAATTTTGTTTAAAAAAAGTTTTTATAAAATTATTTTTTGCCGGATTATAAAAGACTAAAATATCTGAGCAGGTCTTCTAGCAACAGTAAACAAATGAATGTGCTACCTAATGTATGTATATAATCATAGCTGACGGTCAATATTACCAAGAGTACATAATACGATGATAACAGGATGTATCCTATTAATGTACATACTCTTGATGTTATGTATAGTTGGGGATTGTCTATTTAATACATAACTTTCGGCCGATTGCACCAAATAAGAATAGCTAATACCAGAATATGGCCTAATCTGGAGTAGCTATTCCTATTGTTATTTTAATCTTATTTTCCGTTGCACCAAATAAGTACAGGGTTAAATTAGCTAATCCAGAAATTTTAGAGAATAGGAATAAGAATAAGTATACTTAGTCTTATTCAAGTTTTAGGTCTTATTCCTATTTTTATTGTCACGTGCATTGTGCAGGCCAATGAAAATTTCGTCCAGATTTTGATTAGCCAATAGAAGCATCGCACAGTTGAAGCATTGCTGAGTCATTTTCTTGTTCCCACGGGTTGAAACATTTGACTTTTATTTCTGTTCGGCTTCGCGATATTTCTGTAATGAAATCATGTGCAAATCATGCAAAACGTACGTAAAACCAATGGTTTAGTAAAACCACCCTCAGAATACCCTCAGATGAAATCTGAGAAATCTACCCTCAGATGTGTAAACGTGTACACTGTACACACTCGTTCTACTCCGTTCCGTGCCCGTCCCGTAGTAAAGCGACACCTGAATATTCAGCCGTAACGTACATAACAAAATGTAATATAAAAATGCATGAAACTCATACTTAAACTTGGTCCGAAACAGGAATAAGAATAAGAATAAGAATAAAAACAGCACTTAGTCCGATTTTATTCCGATTTTATTCCTATTCTTGTTTGGTGCAACGCTCGCTTGTCTGATTTTATTCTTATTCTAATCTTATACTTATTGGTGCAACGGAAAATGGGTTTATTCCGATTTTATTCTGGAATAGCCTATTTTTATTCTTAAAATTATTTGGTGCAATCGGCGGTTTGACTAGTCGAGATTACGTGGCGTCGAAGTTGTGTATGTAAACCGTTACGAAGTGGGATTATACCAGGAGTAAACCTGACCAGCTAACTTCATTAACTCCGATAACCAATACTAAACGAAACCTCGGACTATTTGTTACATAATCTACTCAGCAAAGGCATAGACCCCTAGTAGAAAAATCTGTTATCCAATACTTACTCTGGGAGCATAGCAAATGACACTGGAAACTGTAACCTTCGCCATTCGTCACATTTAAGTTGGAATTAATAATAAATGAAGAATAAATAAAATATGAAATATTTAAAATTCCTTCACGTCTAGAAACAAAAACATTATAATCACATTAGACCATTACCTACATACTTAAAAACTAAAGTAGCGATCAAAACTACTTTCTACTGACTCCAGAGTCAAAGCGGAGTCAGAGTTTCATGTTTGCAGAGTCAAAGTATATATACGTAAGTGTGTACAATGATTTTGGAATCAAGTGACTTTGCCTCCGCTATGACGCCGGAATCTGTAGCAAGTAATTTTGGGCGAAACTTGGCACAGTACTCTACTTGCTATAGAAACTTTGTAGGTACATGCATAGATATGCGGAAAGCTTTATAAACCTGTAATTAAAGTTACAAAGATAGATTTTTAATGGTTTTAAAGCTTTTGCCAAACATTTAGCGCATTGGATTCAATTTTGTTTGATTAAAAAACAACACATGTACAGTACCGACCAAAATTACTTGCTGCAGACTCCGTAGTCAAAGCGGAGTCGGAGTCACTTGTTCCGGAGTCAACGTATATAGTTTTAATATTACTTTGACTCCGGGATCAAGTGACTCTGACTTCGGTGTGACGCCTTAGTCTGTAGTAAGTATGTAAATTTGGTCGGTGTTGCACATACGTAATTGCGTAAGAACCTGAGATACATAGTGCACTCTCTTTAGGTTAGAGGTATTTATTTATTTATTTATTTACATACGGTGTTCTAGCCTATGTATGTAGTTTCAGTTATATGCTTAGTTCTGTTTTATACGGTTTAACGACTTAGTAGTGTCAAATTTAAATAAACTAACATAATACACGTGAAGCGGAACACAGTATTTGTCTAAATCAACAATATTGGTGAAAGTTTTGAACAAAACTTGTTTTGCGGCCAAAATTTAAAGAATAAAACAATTTTTAACACAGCATTAAAAAACCGCATGCATTGCTTTAAATTGTTAATGAAATCACGCGGAAAATGTTTGAGTACGAACCGGTTCTGCGATTTTTAACCATCATATTTCTTCACAGCGCACCCATGATTTGATGATAGATCTTTGTATATAATAGTTGAATTTTCTTACACCCGTCCGCTTATGCAATAACCAACCTTAGTAACGAAACAAGTTCCTCCAATGTAGGATTACCAAGAGTACATAATAGGATCTTATTATGTACTCTTGGTATCACCTACGCAGTATCGACCAAAATTACTTGCTACAGACAGACTTCGACGTCACAAAACCGAGTCGGAGTCACTTGAATCCGGAATCAAAGGATATAGTTGGTCCCAATTGGTTAATTGAAGCAAGAGTACATATATACTCAATTTGACAATTTACATATGTACAATGCCAATCAGTAGATAAAAAATAAAATCAGTGAACTTTCACTAGTCTCTAAGTTTATGTATATACCTAAGCCAGTAACAAGGGTTATGTAACTGTGTGCGCATTCCGCACGCATTTACGTTAACAGTTTACACTGCTTTAAGATTTCAAAATCAAAATTAATGACCTGTTGCGCCATGGGCAAATCAGAAACTTTTCCTGCTGAATTTGAAGCATGATGGATGTCAAATGCATCTATTGTGTCAACCCATTCGTGCGGTGCAACTGAAGAACTGAAGAATAGGGGGGAAAATTCCATTTGAACTTTTCATTGCCGAAAAACATCATTTTATACGTTTTTTAGTGCGCTGAGATCATTTTCAGCACATTTGAAGCGAAAAAAACGTTGATTTATGGCTTTTCGAAAAAATTCAACTTTTGTCGAAAATCATAATTTTTCGACATATTCGGGTGAATTGTCGAAAATTATCATTAATACAGTCGTAATATCAGTCTTAAATTTGATCATCATGAAGTAACACATAATAGTATATTTAATTCAGCTCTGCTTGCAACATATTCTGCTCAATTTTGCCAAAAAAGTTCAAGCTTTCTAAATGTAAAATAGGCGAAATACACGTCGTCAGTCTGATCTCATATATCGAAAGCTTTGTTTCTTTTTTGGTAGACAATAAATAAAGTAATTCGATTTTCCCAGAAAAAATAGCATCTTTAGTCATAAGTACCAATTTTTAATAAATTCAAATATCATAAATAGTAATTCAAAATGTAACTGATGCTCAGCATCAACCTGGCACTGATAGTAAACTTCGGCGCAAACTTCAGCTTTATTTGTCATTAAACAATAGCAAGTGCACTTTTTTTATGCACGCAACAAAGACTAATCCCTTGCTCACCCAAATACTAAGCCTAAGCACTATGCCTCAGCCTAAGCACTAAGCCTAAACCTGAGCTCTGCGTCTAAGCGCTAAGCCTAAGCATTAAGCCTAAACCTAAGCCTAAGCCTGAGGCCTAATTTGAAGGAAAAACCTGCTAAGAAGCATCAAAAATAACTTTACCGCACTAAAAAACCGCAAATAACTTCATATTTTAAAAAAATTCGCAGCTATTGCCCGAAATTTGTACTGAATCTTATTTGTGCTGTAACGCTTCAATGACCCTGATCCTGGTAGCTTCAGAAAAAGTTTTGTAACTTTTCAAAGCCTGAACCGATTTACAAAATTTTTTCAGCATTTAGTAGCTTAGAAGCTGCTCTTTCAATGGTAGCAGCAGGTTTTCATTTGATTCAGTATTATTGCCTAAATCCAATTTTGCGCAAACGATTTCATATAAAGTTTATTTTTTGGTCAACATTTGATTTTCAGCTAAAGCTAACATCCTACAAACTTCTAACCTAGCCTATTCGAAAGAGCGTTCAATTTTGACCCCCCATAGGTTTGGGGGATATAGGGGGACTCCGGATCATTAGTCGAAAAAATGCCGTTTTTCCGACTTATTACAGCCCTAAGGGTTTTAACACCAATAATTTCACTCTAGATTTTTATTAAAAGGGGCGACAGCTATTTTGGGGGCTAGAGATCAGATTTGGGGCTTGGCTGACAATGGGGTTTCTATATTTTTAGTAAAAGCTGGTGTGGCAGGCACTTAGCAGCCGGAAATAATTTTTTCCCCTATTCAGTTTGACCCATTCGTGCATACTGGTTACATCTGAGGCCAAGGGCACTATCTCACACTTTTTTTTAGTGAAACCTGTCGGCCTGATGTTTCACAAATTCATGCCTATCAAGAGGATACCTTAGGTATTCGAGTGAAGCGAGCCCGTGGCCGAGTGGCTAGGCGTGATGGTACAGGCCCAAAGCTGTCCTTGTGACGCAGGCATAGTCTGTGGTGACAGATTCACAGATCATAACCCAGCCAGAGATTGGACATTGGACTCTGGACTGCAATTTTGAAAAATTCATGCACGACGGGGTTTTAATAGAATGTGGGATCTTTGTCGTCCGCATAGGTTTTGCTTTTGGCTTTGGCTTAGGCATTTTGGACTACATAATCAAACTTTAGACATTTTGAACTACAACATATATATATATATATAATCAAACTATCATTGTGATCGCAATATACAAAAATTAGTTATCATTAATATACAACAATGCTTTCAAAAATTTTATTGTCTTTAAAAATGCTATACATAATGTGTATTTAAGGCATTCGTATAATTGCAGCTCACTACAGCAGCAATACCAGACTTTACTTGTATGAACTACAGTACGACAAACTACAAAAAAATTTCAGTCAAACATTTTCACAAAATTCAACTGATCCAACAATTTAAAAATGTTACAAAAACAAGCAATTTGCCGGTCAAGATAGGAATTTAAAAAGGTGATAGTCACCAAATATGCGTCGGGAGAAATCTGAAAAAATCTTTCGATAAGGGTCGGGTGCAACTCAATTTTATGAAAAAACTGAACGGTTTAAAAAAGATAAAACTGATCTGAGAGGAAGTGACCGTTCCTTTCTGGGTAGGGGGTCTTAAGAGACAATCGTTCACCCTTATATCCTATACCCCCCCCCCTCATCGATGTATGGCGATAGGCAAAAAATCAAATGGCGACACACATTAAAAGACAAAATTAGATATGCAAAAAATGTTAAACAGTTATCGTGGTTAACCAGTTCAATAAATGTCTGCAACCGACAATGTAAAAACTAGCCTGGATATTAAAACAATTAATTTATTGTCCTTACAATTGATATTTTTAAACTTTAAAATGCGACCTTTAAACACGAAAAACCTATCTTGGCGTTCGACAAACACATTTTCCGCAGAGCCACTAATCATATCATACAAAACTGGATCTTCACGTTGTAATTTTTGCGTTGACATTTATTATTTTCTTTGAATAGTTTTCTGTTACAAATGCACGCAAAGTATTATGGTAGATAAACTTAAACCACAAATTAACTCTCAATCTGACAGAATTTGGCAAAAAACAGTACTTCGTAAAATGAAAAGGATAGTACACTGCCAAATTAACTTATTTATTACTGTCAATAATATTCTAGAGTGCAGTACCGACTAAAATTACTTGCTACAGAGTGCAGATCCGGAGTCAAAACAGAGTCGGAGTCACTTGAGTCAGGAGTCCAAGCAAATATAATTCTATGTCTATGCTTTGACTCCTCTGTGAAGTCAAGCGGTGATCAGGTTCGAGCAGAGAGGTGACCAGTCGCCTACCTGGCTACGCTCTAGGGCAAGATGGAGACAAAGCGCAACAGAATAATGAATCAGGTTTATTGATAAAGGGACACGCAGGGAGTAGGGACAAGGCATGTACGCAGAAGTATACAGAAGGGACAATAGAGACAAACAAGGGACACAACCTACCCACCCGACAATTAGCGCACGAGTGCTACGCACTAGGGTTTCCCCGCGCACGCGCATTCGGATGTATGAGAAGAATCGTGCTAGATCGTGATACAAATTATACTTGTATGACGACTTAAAATAGTAATATATAACTTAAATTTTAAATCCAGAAAAAGTTAAAACCAAACAACTGCCACGGAGTTATACAAGTAAGGATTGTAGCATGGCTGCACGTGCACTCAGAGGTTTGTATGCACGAAAGCTTTCCAAGCAGGGCTGCAGACAAATCTCTGAATGTCAATGCTGCCCACGCATATCTGGCTTATTTTTTCAGCCAGCGCCGTAGACCACTCGGCTACGATATCTTGGTTGGACGACAGTAGTTTTTTAAATGACTGCATTGTGAACTGTGATACCTCACCCATGTGATAGCATGTGATAACAGCACATCTGTCAATGTGTGTGAAGAAGATAAACATGTCTATCTATGTACCTAAATCAGTATAAGAACCTTTTAGACTCTACGAACACACATTCTTTTTATCACTACTTGGCTTTTGGCGATCTAATTGCAGCCGTGGTCGTGTGTTTACATCTGGCTAAAGATCCTTGGGGTTTGGGCGCATTGGTTCGAGTCTTCTTGTTCTTTTTAAGGTTCGTTCTGGTACTGTTGGTCAGCATGCGACACATT
This sequence comes from Trissonchulus sp. WLG1_4, assembly GCA_030248245.1. Taxonomy (NCBI): domain Eukaryota; kingdom Metazoa; phylum Nematoda; class Enoplea; order Enoplida; family Ironidae; genus Trissonchulus; species Trissonchulus sp. WLG1_4. The sequence goes on along the minus strand of JASANF010004720.1, from coordinate 549 downwards.
TTGGAGTGCAGTTTGGGGAAACGGGGACCTTTTTTGTTTTGGGGGGAGAGATCCCGTTGAGGGGGGCAGCAAGATCAGTTCATTTTAAGGAACTTTTTTAGTTCTTAGATCGGAATTAAGAATCTGACAGTTTATAGGCTAATCACAGCAATCATATCGGGCTCTTCTAAGCTGTGTGCGCATAACAAGGGGCTTCCTTCCATTTCATGTGCACGTTTGCTGTCTTGCCAATTCTAATTATAGTCATCTGGTAGAGCTGTCAATATTTTATTTTATGTTTGTGGTTTATGTTTACCTAGTTCCATCTGCATTATTATATTCATCATTTTGTTTAGAATAGTTTGTTCTATTATATTTGTGTTATTACATGTAATTACAGCTGCTATGTATGTCTTCTGTGGGATTATAGATTCAAACTGGTAAACAGAAGTTATAGATTCAAGCGGTGCAGTTTTGAATAAAAATCTAACCTATTCGATCACTAATGATTTAACGAATAGCTAGAAAGACAATACACTACCGTTTATGCAGACAATTCTAAAAAATTAT